>JADDOH010006733.1:0-97068 GCA_016648135.1 Agrypnia vestita | reverse complement strand
GAAAACAATAACTGTATATGGACCTATAAACCAAGATAAAATAAAATTTAATAATAAAAATATATTTAATACTTGACATTTTTACATATATTTTTGGTTTGTGGAATGAATCATCTGAGTTCCATTGGAAATATTTTGAGTATGTCCAAATTTTTCAAGAACACAATCCTGGATTTTATCCCCAGGGGGACATCATAAATCATGATATATTACAGATGACTCAGAGTCGAAGTTGTATTTTTATATGGGAAAGTAGGTATGGAAGTCTTTTTGGGTGTTCAGACTTACGACCTATCGTTCGCCTACCTAAAGTGATCACTTTACACAATGTCACGTTCACCAATTCCACCCATGATAGACTGCCACATCTAGTAAGCCGCATGAATACCCAAAAAACTTCCATACCTACTTTCCCTTATAAAATATGGCTTCGTCTCCATGAAACATCTATAATATATCTTGGTGAGTTTCCATTATTACTTGTGGGAAATTCGCTTTGCTATATAAGTGCTTTGGGTTTCACGTTTCCGGAACGAATTCTGCTCACAATCCAAGGTTTTACTATTTTACAAACCTCTTCTGACGTGCTTACATTTTACAAAAAAATATTCGTAATGTAAACGACGCTGACCTTAGTAATATAGGATTGTTTAGATTAAAGCTATTAAATACAATTTCGATCAATTTTTTTAGGAATTCCTGATTTAGAAATTAATACTTTGGACAGCATCACCGGTAATGTTGAATAGTTATTATTATTAAAATTCGCAATTTCATCATCATCAGCGGCATAAGCTAAGCGCTTGTGCCTTAAAAATAGGACTAACTGGACGAACCGCCGACTGTTGTAACCACTAGACCAACTAGAACATCGCCTATATGTATGCATTTTTCCATTTATGAAAGACAATCGAATAAGTATGTGTAAGCCGTGCGTACGATGCACATTGTTTCGTTGTGTTGGTGGTTGCGGGTTTAAACACCAACACAACGAAACAATGTGTGGCTTACACACACCAATTTGATTTTCTTTCTTAATTGTAGAGGTGTTTACACATCATTATCTAGGTATGTTTCGTGAGTTTTATTCCTGAATTTTAATCTTGTCAATATTTTTGCAGATCAATATTTCGAAGTACAAGTTTACGACGAAAACGGCTTTCGTGTTTTATTGGTTCGGAAAGATAAAAGAGAGACAAAAAATCGACGTGAATCAGAGGAACGAGATGAAAATGAAGGTCCAAAGAGACCTCGAAAATATAAAAGTAAAAATTTTCTAATAACACGTGAATTTACAGACCATGAGCAGAAACCGTTTACTTGTCCCGACTGCAGTTACACATGTTTTTTCAAGAGTTCTTTAAATCACCACATGCTCACACACACGCCGTACTGCTGTGACTATTGCGGTTATTCGTCTACTGATAAAGAAACCTTAAAGAGGCACATATTCACTCATATTGGGGACAAACCATTCGCGTGTCCTGAGTGCCCTTACACGTGCAGGAGAAAACAAAAGTTGAATGTACACATGCTCAAACACATCGGAAATAAACAATTTTCTTGCATCAAATGCGGTTACGCCTGTTACACAAGGAGCCAGTTAAAAAGCCACGTTCTTATTCACAGTAAGGACAAACCCTTCAAGTGTCCTGAATGCAGTTTCACAACTTCAATAAAACTCAGCTTAAGCAGACATATGTACAGACACGGTGGAGTCAAACCATATGGGTGTTTGCGTTGTAGTTACACAAGCGTCACGAAACAGGATATGGATCGCCATACGCTTATGCACACCGGTGTTAAACCCTTCTCTTGCGATATTTGCAGTTATAAAAGCGTCGAGAAGAAAAAAGTAAGAGTACATATGATTTCGCACTCGAAAAAGAAGCCTTTTGCATGTTCTGCATGTCGTTCTGCTTACTCGACGAAAAGTGGTTTGAATCGCCACAATCTTTCTCACCATAAAAAGAAAACTAAAGGACACAAAAATAAGAAAAAAGATACGGAAAAAGAATTAAAAATTGAGGGATTGTTTGGGCAAGAGTTGAAGGTGGAAACTATTGCAGAAAATTCGATCTGACAAGAGAAGCTGAGGAAAGAATTCAACTATTGTGAATGTGAATTTTTTTAATGTATTCCAGTTTTCGTAATTTTTATTCATGTATAATTTATAAGAGTTACTTTTTACTCCACAGTCAATACTTAGTATGTTTTTATTGATGATGTGAGTTGATAATATCAAAAGTGACCATGTTACATGATCCAGATTTTTCAAAAACGGTGTAAATATATTTTAAATTGTTCAGTTCGTTCCTTAAGAAAAGATTAAACTAAAACCGTTGGATTTTCAACATAGCTCGCTATTGATATCAACGAATCAATTCTTTTCGGGTATTAGTGCCTGAAGTTTAATATTTTTCTATTGTAGAAAATATTTTTATGTTAAAAAAATATACACTTAAGTCCCTTATTTTAATATTTAAAACTTTGTAAGCCTCCATGTTGATAAGATGCAATAAATTTATGTCGCACGATTACAATTTTTTCTTCATGTTTTAATGCTAAACGCCTGTACATGCAGCGCTATTCATGTGTTAGAGTGACACGGTTTTGGTATATTTTTTCATAAAAGAAAGACTTATTTTATTTATTCTAAAAACCAACAGCTAACATTAATTACGTAAATACAAAGAATCAAACAATTATTTCGCTGTCTGTTCACGTAATTTCGTGTAACCTCCGTAATTTCGTTTAAATTCACGGCTAAAAAAACGAAATGAAACGGTCGGAGATGGGGCTTGAACCTCGGGCCAGCAAACCTGAAGGCGGCAACGATAGCGATGTTGCTATCACCGAGCCTGCATCACACGTCATAAATGTAATACATATAAGACTTAGCAAAGACGCGAATCATTTCATGATCCGTCCAACTGCCAGGGTTTAGAATACTATCTTTAACTGCCAGCAGGGGAAATATATATAAAAAAAATATTTTGATAAAAGTAATTACTACTGTTTCATGGGTGTCGTCTATAAATAAGTAAATACTTAATACCGTCATTTTTAAAGGGTTACAGCTAGTGCTAAACATAAAAGCCATTATAGGTTTTCACTGGTATTGTGTTTTCGTAATTTTTTTAAATTTTATTTTAATCTATCGCTTTCTTAAAAATCTCGAATCGAGACCCGCAAATTGTCTTGCTAGAAGTCTGTCGGGACAGGATCATTATTATTATACATATATATAAATTAATAAGATATATTAAATTAATGCCTCTCTAAGCACATGACTGTCTCTTTTTACTTAGTTACAGCGATACAACTGATATATTTATTTATAGTTTTAATAGATAAGACAAATGTAATAAACTGTAGGTAATATTAAAAAATAAATAATAATATTTTTTATATCTATGTTCCGAGACTACAATTATTGGATTCTGTCCACATTTATATTATTATTAATTTTTCAATTTAAAAACATAGAAATATCATTACCACCTGCGAAAATCTATGTATACTTTGTCAGGATTATAAGATTATATCCTTTGAAGGATTATAGATGTCTCTAGTATAGTCTTTTCGTCTTTTCGAATATATTAAAATGAAGCTGGGGCCACGTCGCAAATATGCGACGGAGCGCGACTGTCCCCACAGCCGCGTCTGATATGTGCGACGGGAACGTAATTAATGATTTCTCGACGGCCGCGTATCGAATTTGAAAAACGTTTTCCCAGTAGAGAAATCCCGTGGTGACCTGTTGATCAATTTTCAATACAAAAACATTGCCGATTATAGCTTAAGATCAACAATAAAAATATAAGTTTTTCTGCTGTCAAAATCGTATAGGAAAGTTGTAGATGGCGCCACAAACCGCGTGTTGTACAATCGAAATTCCTCAAGATCACGCGCAAAGTGCGCGGGAAATACGATTTATTTTTTCGATTTTCGATTTATTTGTGATTTATTGTTTTGCGATATTTGTCGATTTTTGTTGGGTTTTGATTCAACTGAATACTAACAGTGATTTATTAACAAAAATACACGCAATTATGTTGCGTTTATTTGAAATATGTGTGTGTGTGTGTGTGAAAGTGTATCATATTTATGTGATATGAGTGCGATGTTGCGTTGTGTGCCATGCCGTGCAACAAAATATACCACACAGAAGAAGAATATTAGGTGGGAATCAAATAATAACTGTAGTGGTATCTCTAACAAACAAATAAAAATAAATAATTACTTTTTTTAAATGTTTTGCTGGCAACATTATCGGAATTGAAAAAAAGATTATTTTTTTACTTAAACCAAAAAAAATCATTGCATTTCGACACTTATGATAAAATTATATGGATGTGTGTGTGTTTTTTTAAATATACGCATGGTTTCATGTTTTCGTAAAAAGAAAAATCACGAAAATTCAAAAAATCTAGGGCTTTTTGTAAATGTTGATTAGGAATTTTGGTGGCAATGAACAGGTTTTAAGGAAACAGATTTTTAAACATTTGATTATGTGAGGATATGTTTGCGGTGGAATTGTGAACGTTACGTAGTGATCACTTAAGCCAGCTCTCTACAGTTTTTAGCCCGGGGCTACCCTATAAAGACTTCTCTACACGTTTCCTATATAAATAGCTCGGTCTCTGTGAGACTTCTATAATATATCTTAATTAATAAATAATAAGAATTAAAACAAAATTATGACAATGCAATATTTAAAAGATCAAAAGCTTTAAAATAAAAATAAACTGAGCAGATAAAAATTTACGAAATATTAGGAATTTACCTATACAATATACGAATGAACAAAATCGAGAACTTCTCTGTAGGTATAAAGCCACATGCATTAGTGTGAGTTACAGTGCGTTTACAAAAATTCGTAACATTTGTTTTGAGTAAATGATAGATGTAAAACATATTTATAAATAGTATTTTATTTTCTTAACCTGAAATAATCATACATGTATTAGGCGTACCCACAAGTAATCAATTATTTAAATGGCAACAAAAAAAGAATTTAACTATATTTTATTTTATTTTTAATAGATTTAATATCCATCGTTATCTAGGACCTTTTGCCATCTTGTTGGTAGACTTTTAAGAAAAATATGCTTCTAGGTGTTTTTAAAGCTTCATTATTAAACCCTACCGGGCGCCCACTTCGATCGCTATCAGACAAGTCAAAATCACCATCGGAAAATTTTCTAAACCAACGTTGGCGGTTATTTACTTTCATCCACATCACAAATTTTCTTTGTTGCAACCCTTGCATTAACACCCGATCAAAAATGAAACAGCATGCAATAACGTAGATGTTCTTCAGTTAGTTGATTGTCCGCCATTTTACAGCAGAGTAATAAAAAAAAAATTAATTGTCACAAGTCACAAGACCACGGAGTATAATATTGCGCATAAAACACGTCTTTACAGGTTCACTTTATTGAGATTGACTGGAGCATACATTCCACACCAAAAATAATTGATTACTTATGGGTACACCTATTATTATAAAAATAAGCTATATTTAATTTTTTAAATCCCCAAATAATAATTATTTTGAAATCTATTCGTAACCGTAACTAGAATCCAATAACTGATCTGATTTCGCTTTCAAAATTAGTATGATTTCAAAATTATTATTATTAAATAAAATGTAAAAATTGACTATGCTTTTTTAATAAAATTTTTTGAATTAGATTTTTTAAAATTTATGATTGCTTAAAATATTTATGTTAAATGACAATTAAAACCAGTAAGTGTATCCACTATTTCAAGGCATATGTCATAAGAATTAATCATTAATTAAATTATATCATTCTCTATGCAACAATATCCACCACTAACGCTAGCAGATGATACAAATAATGATGAGGTGTATAAAACTACTACTGATGGTTATTTTATCAACGTTTTCCATAACTAATCTTTATATATTTATATAATTCTTCGAGTATTTATATATGTATATTTAAAACTATCTCCTTTGCTTGACCTGAAAGAGATTTCCCCTTTTCTAACTTAAATATATTCGTGATTTTGTGGTCACCGTATCTTTAAGCAAAAAAATATTAAACAAGGAAACGACCGCTCCGTTCGCCGGTCAGAGTGTTACTGAAGCGGCCAATGGAGTTGGTTTAAAAAACCAATATTCCTCCACAATGTACGTGTTACAGAGGGTATTACTCACACTAATGCAAGTAGCCTTCATAAAGTGAACGGACCCTAGGTAGGTAAACATTTTAAATTGTCAAGCATTTAATATAAAAGAAAGAAATTTAATAATTTTTGAGCAATATTAAAAAATGATAACATGAAAAACTTACTGAGGCTCCGTTTAAAAGCATATACATTCATAAGTAGCATATGCTTTTAAACTAACATATGATACATGCTTGTCATAAACCAAATTTACTGGACAAACCAAATTATTGGAAAGTTCATTTTTACTAATTTCAATAGTCGATGGTCAATTCGTTCACAAATAAAAATTATTTTTCTTAATTATTGAATTTCTCTTGTCCCTATTTTTAGACTTCTGAAGTATAATTTCTAAAGTAAATTATTTGTTCATTGCGATAAATATTTTTAAAAGGAAACTTTTAAGTTTATAAAAAATATTAATTGCTTAATAGGGCTAAGCATTTTTTTATAAAAAAATATTTGAATTATTTATTTTAATAACAAAAACGTCACCAGTGTGCCGCGAGCACACAAATAAATAATTCAGCGTTCTTCTCTGTGACATTAGGCATAATGAAATTTCAAAAGAAATTGAAAACTCTAATGTCGCTGCACTTGTAATAATGTAATTATTATATCAATTATCCTTTATACGCCTCGGACTGTTTTAATTGACTGACGGACTGGTAGGTACGAAAAATATTGTATAATACAAAGACCAATAATTTCAATGACAAAGCATTGGAAAAACCTTAGATGGTACCTACCTAAGCGCGCTGTCAAAAGTAAAAGTAACTTTTATTTGCCGCCTGGCCGCACTTATGCAACTAGCTTCACGTCAGACGCCATTTGCGCCACGACTTCGGGGGCCGTCCGCTCGACGTTTCAGATAAAAAAGAGTGAGGTTAAAGTTGTTTTTTTCCGTTCTCTTCCCTCTTTATTCTCAAAACGACCCTCAGGAGTGGCGAAAATTGCCCAACACCGCTCCAGATCAGCCGCCCGCGGGCCGTGACCGTCTCTAGTGCATAACCTACTTTCGTCGCGGGATTTTTATCTGCCAAAAAGCGCAGTATTATCCTCGCAGCTGCGGAAGCACGTGCTGCATCCGAGTGCACGCCAGAGGAGGCTCCGACTCGCGCTTCCTGCCCCGGCGCGGCCTCGATTCGCCCGTAAAATGGTCTTCGAAAGGTAGGTGAGGCGAAAAATAAATATTACACATGACACGTTTTCAATCGAAACGCTGTTCGCATCGTGTGGTCGACGGCAGCTCGTCTTCGTCACCTCGGTCGCGCCGAACGCTCCGTATTATTGTCAATATACCGTGTATTTTTGGATGTTTAAATGTCGGTCTGGCCTATTTCGGGACGGCCGACGTATCTGGTGTTTTGGAAAGATATAGGTTATCCGCGGGTGTCCGCCAGCTGTCAGATGTGCAAACATTCACTTATTCCAAATTCGAAAACTGTTTTTTCTGCAGTCGGCCATCGCACTTTCAAATTTGCCAGCGGCTATGGAATGATTGGGAAGAAATAGTCTCAGCGCGTCAGTTATGGCAAATTCTCCGTTTTGAAATTAAATAATCAAATTGTGGCAATCGAAATCGTCGACCGTGTTTGTGGACTCGCGGGAAGTAAGTCGCGACATCATTATCGCTTCTGGTAGCGTCATACGAACGTTGCATTTTGAAATTGACGAATTTGTGTTTATAATCAGTGTTTTTAGTTTATGTTAATATGTCAAAACATCACCTTATTAGTGCTATTATTGTAAATATTATCATTAATTTTCATTCTGAATATAATCATTGATTTACTCAACAAATTTATAATAGTACTATATAAAGATATAACCAAATAACTGAAGA
Organism: Agrypnia vestita; assembly: GCA_016648135.1. NCBI lineage: Eukaryota > Metazoa > Arthropoda > Insecta > Trichoptera > Phryganeidae > Agrypnia > Agrypnia vestita. The sequence goes on along the minus strand of JADDOH010006733.1, from coordinate 89,021 downwards.
ATGCATCATGGTCATTTAAAAAATGATGTGTCATCTATTTTGACTTCCATATCACCAACATTTAGATATAAATTCCACAGCTGGACCCCAAGTATTGCCAAATCATCAAAATCATAATCTAAATCAAAATCATTTTCTCTTATGCACACATACACTTTTAAAATGTTTTCGCAATTTTCTGTGCCGTTTTGACAGATTTCTTTGACCTCACCTTGCAGAGGTTAGTGATAGTAATTTTTTTCATCATCATTTTAGGAAGTCAATAATAATATTGCTGTCAGAAATATTACTGTTATCAGATTTCTGTCAATAGTAAGTAATACATTTTTTAAAACTGATCAAATTCAAAGGTAATTGACACTTCAAAACAATTTCTCAATTTCCTTTCCAATTTCTCTGTGCGCTACAATCACAGATTATCAAACTTTGTAGAGATGAACTAAACCCCTTCTAAAGGAAAGGGGGTCAGGTCACTGCGGAAGAATGTCCCCACTTATGTATGTTTAAGACATTTATACGGCAGTTAAAATATTTATTCTTTCATAATTAAATCCCTTAGTAAACAGAACATATATTTACAATGTACATTGTTTTTTTATTTTTTATTTTGTTATAACCGTTTTCTTAAGTGAACACGTCTTCTTGTAATAAAACACGACTTATTTACTAAGACATTACACTTTTTAAGTGTATTTAGTTTGACCTTTTCATAATTGTTTCAAAATTTACGAGCTCGTAATTTTTTTAACAAGTCATACTTCTTGAAGCGTGTTTATATTAGTTAGTTTTAATGTTCTAAGGGCAAAACAAACAATATAACAAATTGAGGGTTAATGGTTCTGGTATTTGTGTACATGGATCATCAATATTATGGAGTCAACAGTTATATAAAGCCGTTTCAGCATTAATCTGAAGAAATTAATACGAACATGTTTACGAAAATATGGACAGTTGTTTACTAAAATATGTACTCCATTGGTAAACCTCTTTACATTTAAAAAAGACAATCAAATTAATGTGTAAGCCGTGCGTATGATGCATGCCTTACACATACTAATTCGCAGGGACGTGCAGTGAGAACAAGAAGCATGACTTTTTCCTAAGCATACATTTTGCGAAGAGACCGGAATAAGAGTTACATCTTGCAATATTCCTATTACATTAATTGACACATTATTCAGATTTTAGTATTTCATAATATTCTACCAGATAAATATTTAATATCGATTTTTTTTCCAAATATATCGGCGGTCCCAATGTATACTGTCGAATCTATAAAAAATCTATTTTCTTTTTACAATTTTAAAAAATCTGGTTTTCTCTATATTTTCACATAATGTTAAATGATTTATTTTTCCTTTAGCACACGCTTTGTTTGACACGAAATTTTTTTTTTTTTTTTTAACTTTGTCCGAGTAAATTGAATATTTTAAGAAGGTAAAACGGAAAAAGAATTTTTGCAGATTCGACAGTATACGTAGGGCCCATTGATATGTTTAAATAAAAGTCACGCTTGTTCTCATTGCACGCCCCCGCTAATTTGATTGTCTTAAATGGAAAGAGGTCTAAACCATGTCACATTTTATTTTTTTTAAACAAACACCGTCAACATCATTGGTCATCTATTGGGGTCATTATTGACCCCAATAGATGGTCCAAGAGTGACATCAGAGAACAAAATACAAATATTTATGAAGATTTTGAGTATGATATAATCACACAATACACCTTTTATGATTCACGTTCACTTAAAACTTCAATAATATCAATGAAAAATCTCTAAAAATATCGGGCTTCATTCAAAAAACCATCATCGTTAATATGTTTATATAATTCATTGGTTGGCAGCAATTTGGTTGTGTCATTTGGTCACCTAATTATATAACTTACAAAAATGTGATAGAATCTGTACAGCAAACATTTCTCCGCTTACATTTAAGTGTAAACTGGGCAGTACTTTAATATCTTATCAAGAGCGCTTAGGATATTTTCAATTGCTGTTACGACAAATTGGAAGTTAGATGACTAATTGCTGACCTAATTAATCTACCTATATAACATAATTTACGGTAATATTGTTTCAAAATTTTATGTTGAAAACTTAACTTTGAATGTTCCTAGTCGCCGACTTAGGACATGTAATACATTTTCTCTTTCAAATTTCAATAACAATATGGTCCACTTTAACTCTATATCTAGAATGTTGAGGTCGTATAATAAAATAATCGTAACAAATGCGAAATTAGCTGTGTAGTGTAGTCGCTTTGTTTAATCTCACTCTATAAAATCACTTTTTTCTGTTCTTTCTTGTGAATGTTTTAGTCTTTACTTTTATCTCTATGTTTGCTGTTTTCACATTTAAGTGATGAAAATCATTTGAAAAATGAAGAAGGTTAACTATTTTTGAATTTTAGCTCTCAATATTCTCTGCCAAAAATAAAAAATACAAGTGAAAGAATTATTTCGATACGTCAATTCGTTTCCGATTTATAGAAGTAAATGTGCGAAGCGGACTCGTGCTCGATCGTGTGACGTCATTTCACAAAACTCGCTCAGTCCGCTCGCGCTCTCAGCACGGTGTCATCTTACGTTTCATTAAAAGTTACTCGCTGGCTTGCTGAGCGTTGTAAAATGACGTCATATGCGGTCATGTGACTGTTAGCGGGACTCGATATTTATCGTAAGTTTAAATGCCTGTAAAATCAAAACTAATAGGTATTTTGGACTACATCAAAACTAGTGTATTTGTATACATACAAGCTTTACTGTAACAAACTTTCAAGCGATTTGGCATACCTATTAACATTCTCAATTGTATTACCTATATCGTGTTATGTGTTTTTCATTGTTTGTGAACCATTAAAAAATAAATAAATAAAAAATGATAAATCAATAATAAAAAACATTTTAATGATAAACTGATTCGTAAATAATATTCAGAACAAAATAAAGTCTGTCAAAAATCAATAAATACAATTTAGGAACGAGGGATCGCATCTCAACTTGCCGCAATCTTCTCCATTGGCCTACAATCCGGCAACGCCATAACATGTTTCTAAAATTTCTTTGCAATCTTCGCTCACCTCAGTTATTGAAATCTAAATTCAACTTTTTATTTAATCATGGTTCCACTCCGTTCGGCTGACGGTACTTTCATCCATCCCCACTCATAATACTGAATTCTTCAGCCCCTCACTCCAAGTGCAGGCGGCTAGGCCGTGGAATCAGCCGTGCCCAGATATCACGACACTCGGTTCACGGGAAGCCGCAGACTTGTTCATCGACTCGTCCAAACTGCTTGAGGCGTTATTACTGAGCATTGTTTTTTTTGGTTTTTTGTAACTAACATTTAGTATTTATTTATTGTAATGAAGATTCACAAGTATGAATGAGACATAGATTCCTGAATGCCAGCACTCACGGAGTCACTCCTCTCTGTTTCAGATTGTCCAGCTAGTATGAAGAGCGCCGCGGCCGAGCTGTCGACATGAAACAATCGAATGGAAGAACAATCCAGACCTATCCAGTATCGCCAGAAAACACGAGAAGGACCACAGCCACATTGCTAATCTGGCCACACTGAAACACGAGCGCGTCTTCTTTTATTTTACTTTTATATTTTATTTATATTGAGAAGACGGAAACGCGCCGCTTAAAATAGACCACGTAACAACTTTAATTATTCTACGTGTAATAATATTATCTAATTTTAACCCTGTTGATTCGAATAAAACTTTATCGCTAAGTTGAAATATTAGACTTTATAATTTTTTTTTTCGTTTGACGTGAAAATATAAATTATAATTTTCATTTTTAATTTTTAAGTCGGGGACGTGTCGTTTTTGTTGACACGTTGATTGCGAGTGAACGCAGTTTTATCGAGAAAAGTTGAGTTTTCTTTTGACGACCGTGCGCGGTTGTCGAGTGTCGTCGGGTTTGTAAGATGAAAATTCCGGCCACTCTTCCCGGAAGCGCCCCCTACTACCACGGCCCGCCGGTCAACGGAATGGAGATGAACCCGCAGTGGCAGGTAACTATAACACGGTATATTTTACTGAAAAAAAAACTGTGATAGACGAAGAGGGCCTGTCACACGTGGCATAAGCACCCTGGGTGTTTCTGCCATGTGAAATCGGCCATGTGTAATCATGCTACTCCAGTTTTCTTGGCTTGTTAGTCCGCAGCACTTCTCGGTCTTTTTCCATACGCCGGAGGACTTCAACATTTGTCACTCTATCCACCCAGGAAACTTTCAATATGCGTCAATAGAGCCACTAGGGAATGCAATCCCGAGTCGGGATTGCCCTTTCGGGATCCCTCGAGATTAGAATTTCCAATCCCGCGGGATGCCTAGGGATCGGGATCCCGAATACTTTTGTGTTTTTTTTAATGTTTTTAGAGCTGAATATCAATTAACGACAATGCCTTGCATTTTTATATCAGCATATTAAATAAAATATTCATTATTAATCATCACTTTTAAGTTTTTGTAGGCGTTTTTACAAGCATCAATCAGTCAATGCAGTAGTTTTTATTACTATGTTAAGTTGATAAAATACAGCATATTATTCAAAGCAATTTTCATTATTTGAATGTGACATGAACATAAGTTTCAAGTACTTACTAAAAGCTCTATAGACATACATTATTAAACATACTTACAAAAAATAAAAAATGTTCCCCGAAAAAATCCCGATAATCTCGTCCGATTTTTCGGTTCGGGATTGATCTCGTAAAATGCCTCAATCTCGCAGGATCGGGATTGCATTCCCCGAGAGCCACATCTCAAAAGCCTCATCTTTGCGGATTAGTTCTTGCTTTAGAGTCCATGCCTCCACCCCGTATAGGGAAATGGCAAAAATATAACAGGCAGTGTTGCGGGCTTAGGTCACAGTTAGAAAATAACAATCGCATTCTGAGGAACGCACTTCTTGCCATCTCTATTGAAGCTTTTACTTCTTGAGATGGATCCCAGTTCTCGTTTACCCATGCACTCGAGTACTTGTATTGCGTGACTGTTTCTTTGGTTCAATTTAACTGTTATATTTGGCGACCACTATTAACAATTTGGTTTTGCAAGTGTTTATCTTCAGGCCATACTTGTTACTTGGTTCATTCACTTTTTTTTACCAGTGTTTGAAGGTCATGGGCACTGCCTGGAAATAACACTGTATCGTCCGAAAATGTAATATTATTTAATTGTTTTCCATTTACCAATGTCCCTAGAGCAGCGTTATCAAGGGCTTCCTTAAATATTTGAGTACAGATTGAATAGCAGCGGTAATAAGCATCTTCATCTTACACCACGCCTAATTTGGATGTCTTCGCTCAGTGTGCTCTCAAATTTAACATCGCCTGTTTGGTTCCAGTACAGATGTCATTATCATAGATTTCTTTGTCTTTTAGTAGTTGTATAAGTTTCGGATGTTGGACCTCATCAAAAGTTTTTTCACATAAAGCGCATGTACACATCTACATTGACATCTAAACTAGGGATGCATTGACTCATGCTTTTGCCGATTCGATAACCATATTTATAAAAATGTTTCGACGATACCGATGCGGACAGTGAACATTTCAAAAGGTGAATTTAGATTAAAAAACAGACGAAATTACTCGTATAATATTTATTTAGAATGAAATTTTCAAAATTGTAATTTAAGAGATCATCAAGTTCAGATTATTATTATTATTTTTTTATTCATATATATTGGTTACAGAATGTGTTACTTACGATACATATTGGTTTACTAAAGAATTATACGAGTAGCTTGTTGGTGTAGCGGTCATGACACTCGCCTAGTGATCTGGTGATTGGTGGTACGAACCCCATTCCAGGACACTAGTAATTAATGCTTTTTTCATAACACAGGCTTTTCGCTTAGTTTGAGAATAGTAAAAATATTGATGCGACGTGTATTCCGTTTTCGGAATGAAGTTACGAAACGCGGGGATTCCCCGAGCGTAGATAAATTGTACCACGTTTAAACATGAACGAATTAAGCGCGAAGATGGTGCGTTTACACTTGGATTATATATTATAATTGCGAAATTCAAAATTTATCGGTGTATCAGCAAATGAATATCGCCAATTCCAATATATCGGAAAACCCACAATATCGCCGGTATATCGGTATCGGATGCATCCCTAATCTAGACATCTTTGCATTAGAACGTTCACATTAAATAGGGCTTCTCACGTGTTTAATCCATTTCTGAATCCAAATTGGGTTTCACTCGCATCTTTTGGCACTTTCTGTGAATTCTGCTGTGTATGATTCTGAGAAATATTTTGAGCATGTGACTTAGCAAACTTATTGTTCTATATTCGTGACACTCTTTTGCTTTGGCTTTTTAGTAGAGCAATGAAGGTTGATTTTAGCCAATCGTTAGATATTATACCAGTTCTGTATATTGCGTGAAAAACCCCTAAAACATTTGATGTGTTTTTGGATGAAAAACATTTATTTAGAAAGCTTCTCTGTGGTATTTCGGAAAAAAAAACTGATTTTCAACATGCAATGTAAAATGCATTAAAGTGATTTTTGCAAGAAACAATGTGTTCCTGCATGCAGCTGAAAAAAAAACTACAAAACTTGCATATTGCATAAGGCATTTATTAAAATTATCCTATGTCCGTTTTAGGGTTTTTTAAATTAGGCACTAAATATGCACATTTAGTGTATGATTGTAGTGTGATTACGTAATAAGAATATGTAAATAAATAATTGATTTAATAATAATGTGTTCTGTGGGTTGAAGTTATTGTCAAGAAAATGGATGTTGTGTGGGAGTGACTTTTTTGAATGACGATAGACTATCTGCGAGAATATCAGCATCGACGTTAAGGTCAGTACAATATGTGTATATTGTATGTACGACACATTCTTATGATGGGACAAAAATAACCAACATTATTAGAACGCAGACTTATTCCAAAGAACACCGGGTTTCTTATACGGGGTTTAACATGCAAATTTTTGTCAGATAAAGAAAGAGAATCAATAGCTCCCCTGAGAATCTTATGTAGCACAATAAGATGAGATATTTTACGTCGGAACTCATGTTTAAACATTTTGAAAAAGGCAGGAAGTTCCACGTGGCTGTGAAGATGTCTGTGTCGACCAGCTCTGTAGGACAAAATACGAAGAAATTTTTCTGCACTTTTTCAATCCTTGCCAACATGTGTTGCATAATAAGGTGACCTAATATACTGATGAATATTCTAAGATACTTTGTACTAGTGATATACAAGCTGTTTCATAACTAGTAACAAAAACTTTACAGGTGGATTCCTGCCTTGATAATGAGTCAACAATGTTCAAGCAACCATGAATATCGATATGCAATATCAAAATTTGTATTTTTTTTTCAATATTTATGATTTATTTTTTGCATTTATGAAAATATTTATGAAAAATTCCTTCCCTTTAATACGAGTCGAATAAAATGATAAAAACCTTGCAAAAATTTAAAAAATATACTTATACATTTTTTACAAGGTTTTTATCACTTTATTTGAGTTATATTGAAGCGAATGATTTTTTCATAATCGATATAAGTTACTGTAATGACAGTTAACTTTTTGCCAAAAATAAGTCAGAAATATTGAAAAAAAATGCAAACTTTGACATTGCATATCTCTGTTGATGTTAGGTCATGGTTGGTTGAACATTTTCGACTCACTGTCAAAACAGGAATCCACCAGTAAAGTTTTTACTACTAGCTATGAGACACCCTGTATAGAGAATTTTTAGACTTTGACTAACAATGTTCAAAAATGTGACATTCATAACTCAACTCAAAGGCGTATATTTTTTTCATAAACAGAAATTATAAAAACGATTCCTCTATTACCTGCTTTACATCATCTGTTTTTCTTACAGGGAAACGGTGTCATGCTGGAAGGAGGCCCGCCAGGAAACGGAGGTCCCTACATGGTGCCTCACCACGTCCACCCAGCAGGTGAGTTTCACGCGTTACGTTTCAGACGTAACAAAAGATAATTGCGTCATTTTCAGACAGTTCTCACGAAATGCTCTAAAACTAAATTTTGCTGCGCTCCTACACAGTATTATTAGATCTCTGTAAGCCTTTAATTTAAGCTTTTTAATAAATATTCTAGCATCACTATAGTGTCATCAACGTTTAATTCCTTTGAGAAGAGTGACTCCGGCATGTCCCCATTTTTTTGGCTGAAGGAGAATCTGATGGCTTAAATCACAGACATCTGAATCGCTCTCTCGCGCAGCTAAAAACAGTGTTCGTAGTGCTAATATCAGCAGCGTACAGTGCATAAAAACAGCTTCGATCAATTCAATAAACCTTTTCTTATGATAAAGATAATTTAAAATTTTATCCAGGGTGTAACAGAGCTGGTCCACAATACCCTACAGGTGGATTCCTGCCTTGATTATGAGTCGAAAATGTTCCAGCAACTAAGACATAATATCAATAGCTATGGAGTTGTGCAATATTAAAGTTTGCATTTTTTTTTTCAATATTTCTGACTTCTTTTTTACAATACGTTTACGGCAACTTATATCGATTACGAAAAATTCATTTGTTTCAATACAACTTAAATAATATATTGATTTTTATCATTGTATTTATTTGACTTGTATTAAAAAGAATGAATGATTCATATTCAATTTAAGTTACCTTAATGATAGTCCAACGTTTTAAAAAATAACTCTGAAACATTAAAAAAAAAATGCAACCTTGATGTCACACATGTCCATAACTATTGATATATGGTTGAACATTTTCAAAGCAGGAATATCTACCTGTTAAGTATTGTGGATTAGATCTGTTACATCCTGTATATGTAGTTTGCAACTCAATTTTTCATAGTGTTTCTTCGAAAGGTATAATTTTTGGTGAGAACAGCGCGCAAGTCACTTACAGAAAAACACTGTTACTAATTCCGTATTTGCTGACATGCTAAATGCTTTGTGTATATTCCAATGGTCAATTTGCTTCTTTGCTTATCAAATGTCAATTATTACATTTATATAATTACAATTCATAGTATTTGTACATTGAATTTGTTTCTGTTTAGATGAATTAGTTTTATTTGCTTAATTTTTTAGTTAATTTAATAATAGTTAATTTCCCATTTTTTTTTATATACATAGCTAGTAGCAAAAAGATCTTCATCCAATTTTGAATAGAAAATATTCTTTACACTTTGGGTGAAATGTCAACAGCTACGGTGATGAGCGACGTCGAAGTTTGCATTTTTCTCTCTCAATATTTTTGACTTTCTGTAAAGTGCTGGACCATCACTATAGTTGATGTGAAATATTAAAAATTATTTTGCTTCAGTAAAAGAAATCGAAAAATATTTTTCAAATTTCTGCAAGGTCTTACTCATTTTATTTGATTTGCATGAAAGCGAATGAATTTTTAATATTCAATATAAATACTTTCATATTTCAAGATAAGTTAGAAATATTGAAATATTGATGTCACTTATTTCCGTAACTGTCGACATTTCACCCAAAGTGAAAATAATATTTTGTATTCAAAATTGATTAAGAAGACCCCTGAAGTTTTTGCTACTAGCTACGAGACACTCAGTATACTCGGTAACGGCATGACCTGTGTTTGTGCCTATTGGCTAATATCCGGTCTTGGATATGCCATCTGAGTTACTTATGTTTGTACAGCTTTTTATAATTTATTTACGTCATTTTTTACTTGCAGACGTTATCTAGATGTGGTGTGCGTATATATTTATAGCGCGCTATTGGTAATATCAAGTGTAATTGAATTTTGATTAAATTCGAATTGGCCGTTGAAACTGAAAAGCTTATCTTTAAACCAATCGCACAATTCAAAAACACATTACGTGTAAAGATATTATACTCTCTCTCTCAAAATTAGCAGATTGGTTGATGGATTATGTACAAGATTGTTCGGAAAGTAATTAAGTTTTTTTCCAACAATTGACTATTGAATCATTCACGTCTAACTTCATACTTATGCCAGATAGTCGTTATATATTTTGATAGCTGATATAGCAGGCTCGTTTGTAAAAAAAATTGTTTGATTCTGTGCAAAGGTTTTTGTTTTGTGCCCTATCAAAATGGAAAGTCGAATGCAGCATTATCGGCATATTTTACTTTTTTACCATAGAAAAGGTAAAAATGCTGTTCAAGCAAAAAAATGATAATTTGACGTGTATGGAGAAGTATTTTTTTTATATATATATTTTTATATATATATATTTTTTTATATTTATTAGAGTCACTAACAGGATAATAGGTACATGATACTCTCTCTGATAACAAAACATTATAAATGAAGATTATGCCCATTATCCCAATTACAAGTGCCTTCGGCACACTCTAATAACATGTATTTTTGCATTTAAGTATATTTTACATGTACATTTATGTGTATTTTATATTTAGTGTGAATATAGTGCGATTAGTATTTAATGAATAATTGATTTAATGGATCTATAGGTTCAGATCATCGTTTAGAAAATGGATGTTGTGTATGAGTGAGTTTTTGAACGATGATAATGTATCTGCAAGAATATCAGCTTCAATGTTAGGGTCAGCACAATACACAATATATGTGCGACACAACCTTGTGATGGGAGAAAAGTAACCAACATTATTAGTGTGCTGGCTTATTCTAATGAACTCCGGGTTTCTTATACAGGGTTTAACATGCAAATTTATGTCAGATAGAGAAAGAGAATCAATAGCTCCGCTGAGAATCTTGTGTGGCATAACGAGATCGGATATTTTTCATCGGGACTTAAGTTTGTGCATCTTGAAAAAGGTAAGTCGATCTTCGTAGCTGTGAAGGTGACCAGCTTTGTATAACAAAATACGTATAAACTTTTTCTGCACTCTCTCGATTCTCGTAACATGTGTTGTGTAATAAGGTGACCAAATAACTGACGAATATTCCAATATACTTCGTACTAGTGGTGTACAGAGAATTTTTAGACTTTGAGGATTTTGAAAGTCGCGAGTAATTCTGGTGATAAATCTCAACATAGTATATGCCTTGTTTATGATATTACGAAAGTAGTTTCTAAAAGTGAGCTTAGAATCTAGCATGACGCCCAGATCTCTTATTGAATCGACTTTAGCGAGTTACAGAACGCCAGTGCCAAAGCTGGTTTGCAAAATTTCGTTCTGGCAATTTTGATGTTAGAGGTACACCACATTCTGGAAGGCCAATTGAAGCTGATGAAGACAAAATAAAAGCCTCGATTGATGCAAACCGCCAAATAACAACTCTAGAGATCGCTGAGAGGTTAAATTTATCGAATTTGACTGTTCATGATCACGTAAAACGCCTTGATTTAGATGAGTTTCACACTTACAGAGAGAAATTTACTGTATCGCCTTGAAGTCTGTCAAGAAAATCAATTTTCGAAGCGAGTCATCACTGGGGACGAGTAATGGATTACTTACAACAAAGTTAAACGCAAGAGATCATGGAGTAAAAAGACGAACCGGCTCAAAGCACTTCGAAAGCCGAGATTCAAGGGAATAGTTATATTTCAGCTTCTACTGGACGATACCACCATCAATTCTCAAGTGTACTGTGCTCAACTGGACAGATTGAATGATTCACTTAAACAGAACAGGATAGAATTGATCAAAATAAAATGTATAGTCTTCCACTATGATAATGCAAGACCTCGTACAAGTTTAATTACTCGTCAAAAGGTTTTACAGCTAGGATGGGATGTACTACCGCACCCACCATATTTTCCGAATCTGGCACCTTCTGATTATTACTTGTCCCGGTCTCAACAAAAAATTTTAGACGGAAAAAGCCTTACTTCAGGTGAGGAAGTTAAAAAAGATTGTTGCCAGCAAAGATCGGGAATTTTATGAACGTGGAATCATGCTACTGTGTTGGACCAAAATGGTGAATATATAATAGAACAAAATATTTATACACCATAGGAAAATCTTCTTTCCATTTCAACCAACAAAAAGGAAATTACTTTGAGAATAACCCAATAGTTTAGCAAGTTACTCATGAAATATATTTTTGCAGGTTACGCTCCCCCATCGGGGTACTACGGGCCGCCGGGCCAGGCGCCCGCACAGCCGCAGGACTTCTCTGAGTACATGTGGATGGAGAATGAGGAAGAGTTTGACAAACAGGTGCGCTTTAACGCTTTTGAAGGATCACCGGTACGTAAGATAGTTCTGCCGGAACTTCACAATTATGTTTTATGAAAATATGTTTATATATATATATATATATGCAGTTTCAATACTAGAAACAGCAGCGAAAAGTATTCATTCAGTGTTATACTCAAATTTCTTCTATTTACTATCTGAAATTACTAGAGATGCACCGAAATTCGTTTCACATTCGGTATAGCCGAACTTCGTCTCCGGCCGAATTTCGTTTAAATTTGCCGAACTTCGGTAGCCTTTTAATTAACTAGCTTTTGCCAGCGACTTTGTTCGCGTAGACTTGGATTTCAACCCACAGAAACCTATTACTGGGATAAAAAGTATTCTTTCTGCTTTTCCAGACTATAATCTATCTCTGTGCCAAATTTCATCCAGATCCGTTCAGTCGTTCTGGCGTGATTGAATTACAAAAATCTATCCATCCAAGTAGGATTTAAATAAGAAATGAAAAAGTGTAAAGATATTTAATTTAAAATGAAATCTAGACAAAATGTTGATTTATAAGTAAATAGGTAACATGTGAATGGATCATGTTTTTATTCTCTAGAAAAGAAATCGCATCAATATGCCTTAATAAAATAATCAATTTTAATATACAATACTATATAAAAACTATCCAGAACTACTTTGTACCGCTTAATTATTTAAAAAACATGAGTAAGTAAACAATTACACGCGTTTTCGTGTAATTGTTCGATCTGACCTGTTCATAGGGCAAAAGCGCGCGAAATTTAATCAAATTTCGTCTGAAATTCGGCTTCGGCACATATTTAAACCGAACATTCGGCCAAATTCGACATTTGGTAGATTTAGTACATTCGACATTTGGTACATTCGGTGCAACACTAGAAATTACTACTTTTAGACAATTTCATCTTAGGCTGAATTTCGTATTTAATTTAAAATTAATATGAAATATGTGATGTATTTGGGATTTTCGAATTAACAGGGTTAGTCAGCTATAAAGTGTATATTTCATTTCTCGTGTAATTAAGATAATTCAAATTACATGGAATTTCTAATCGGGGTTCGATTCAACGAGATTTTATTGCATTTTTATTGCTGGATTGAATATTTTCTGCTGCTATTTTGGTTTCAGTACTCAATCTGACTTATTCTTAAAATAACAAAATTGCCATTTTGTTAATTGTTACCTCAGAGCTCTTAAAAATAGAGAAATGTCAAAAGTCAATGTCCCACATTTAAATCACTGTGATGGAAATGTGACCTTCTCATGTAATAGTAAACATTCATGGATTTCGCAGCTGATAATGATACTAATGGTACTAGCACAGTCCCTCCAAATATATAGAAGGTTTCAATTTGGAACATATATATATAACTTTCAAACATTCGGTAACGTGTGGATGTTCTTACGATGGAATTGCTGAATGTTGCATTATGTAGAGTGATCACTTAAGCCAGCTCATACAGGTTGTGTACCCTGAGCCATGATATAAAATTTATTCCTCCATTTCTGTTCCTCATATAAATAGCATCGCCTCTGTGAGATAATTTCTATAATTTATTCTTATATTGGTCACAAATCTTTTGGAGGCGAGGGCGATGTTGGCCAAGGCTCGATATGAGCTGTATAATCATTGAAGATAAAGTCGTGAACATAAATTACGCAGGTATAAATAAATACATCCTGTCTATTTTTGAGTGTTAGGGTAACAATCAACGAAATAGCAATATTGTTATTTCCGGAACTGGTGGAATATATTTTCAGTTATTTATTTTCCTAGTAAACTTTTAATTTAATTTAGTCCCCACAAAATGATAATTGATATTTTTTGTAGATTTTGTGTAATGTTTCCGTGTTTAATGATTGGAATGTGGTGTTGTAGGTGATGCAGCAGTTGGAGGAAGAGGCGCTCATGGAGCAGTGCATCGAGGCCATGCTGGCCGACGAGAGGGAGGCTCAGGGAAGAGGGTATGTCGCCGCTATAACTTGACTCTTCATTTTATATTGTGTTCCAAGTCATTCTGTACTCTGAAAATACCAATATCGGGATGTCAGAGATTTACCCAACACTTAATAGATGAAAGTATGCGTCGTATTCATGGAGAATGTAGGCATGTTACAGGTTTGGCTTGGACCATTTTCTCAAGGCCCCACCAGGTGGGACTGATCACATGGGGCTCTTCATGCATGTCATACAGATCTCTGTTGTCGACGGCGCCAACTATTACCATCTCTCTTAGGTCCATAGGATCCTTCTTCTCTTATGCTGCAATGAATCCCTCTACGACTTTCTTTTGTACCCAGGTTTCATATGCCAGGACTGGAAAAAACTACCAGCTGCGCTGCGCCATATCTTCTACATTTAATAACCAAATTTTATGGTCATTTAGAAACATCCCTGCAGGCTGAATTATGGGACTACCGAAACAGAACCAGATGTATGTGTAATATGAGTCAGTCGCCTTGGGAATATTTATCTTGGAATTCTGTCATAAATATTGATTGTTGCGCGGTATGATCGGTAATCCGGAAAATATGCGGAGCATTGGTTTGTACGTTCCTGATAATTACCTTAGTCAGTGTCAGCGTAGATTGTTTCACATTCCAATATACAGGACCAACCTCACTAAAATAATTATGCTTTTTGGAAGATCTGTTCCATATCTCTGAGAGGGTTTTACGAAGCAGGATTCTCCTACACTTTTGATATGAATGAATTTATATAGTTTGATATTATGTTGTTTGTATATTTTCTCACTTGTTTATAACATTTATGAATTAAACATATGTTTTTTATGTAAATGTTATATAAAAAATAAATAAATTGGATTGAAATTGAAAAACTAAATGCACTGATAATAAATAGCATAGAAAACTCCAGAACGACGATTAATAAATCAGTACTTTGGAGTAGTTTTGAGATAATGAGGTTTAAACTTTCTACATGTGACATTAAAATGATTGAAAATGTACAAATTATGAGTTTTACCACAGAATATTAACTTACTGATTTTTACCTGGAATTGAGATGGAAAAAATATAAATGTTTGTATTCATAACTCATTTTGGCCAATATTGCCGTTAGTGAGATCTACCTCTAAAGGGACGATGTGTCCGTCACCTTGGTACAATGGTTGTTAGATATTAGATAACTTTGTATTTAGTTTTACACAGAATATTATTTCAAATAACAAATTATTTATGCTGACAGTTAACGATTTTAAGGAATATAATTATGTAATTTCTGCACTACATATATGTAAACGATTTGAATTCATAACAAGCTTATTTCTTTGCCGCTCAATCAATTGAATGTCTCTCTCCCTCTGCAGGGATGTGAGCCTGGAGGAGCAGGTATCAAAGTCCACACTGAACCCGCTGGCCGCGGAGTTTGTGCCCACGTTCCTGCCCGCGGCTGCCGTGTCCGGTAAGTTTCAACATGCGCCATTCAATGACAAACTATTATTTAGAAGTATTTTTTTAAAATAAATTGACTATTACGTTCAAAAACGCTAACTCGCATACCACACTTTCTTTAAAATGTGTGGATATGTAATCTGGCAAAAGTTTATATCTTAAAAACAATTATTTGTGTCTTGTATTGCATTAAACTAACTCCTTGTATTCTATTCATTGTAAAGAATCTTGGTATTCTGCAGTTTTTTGCCTCCCCTGTAAAATCTGTATTGATTGGCTTACGAGACATTGTTTTATCATAAACGATATATATATATATGTTAGTTCTAACTACTTTGGGGGTAACCCGCGTCAAATTCTGGTCGTCAGAACCAGTCGTCTGCCGACGTTTCGAACAGATCTCACTGTTCATCTTCAGGGCGCCCTTTGTTTCAACAAATTTGTTTCAATACAGGTTAAATAAAATTATAAAAACCCTGAAAAAATTCCAATTGGAATGTTTTCCAATTGGAATTCGAAGGTTTTTATTTTTTTATTTGACTTGTATTAAAGGGAATGAATTTTTCGTATTCGATATAAGTTACTGTAATGATAGTCCAATGTTGTACAAAAAATAAGTCAGAAATATTGAAAAAAAAATGCAAACTTTGATGTCGCATATCTCCTTAACTATTGATATTAGGTCATAATAGCTTGAACATTTTCGACTCACAATCAAGGCAGGAATATAGTCCTGCGAGGTTATTAATGTTTTACAAATAACCCTGTATATACATATATACATACATATATATATATATACATCACGCTACCTATTGTGCGTCCTTTTATTTTGCATTATTGTGACGTCCACCAGTTCCACTAAAATTTCACTTATTTTTACATCGAATATTAGTCACTAAGGCAATACTATAAGTCCTTTACAACTTATTTTTCTGAAATTTTTACATTTTATTGATATACAAATATTCGTATATTAACAAGCGTAGTGTAATCAATTTGGACTCCAATCCACATTATCAATTATCGGGCGTCCCATGATATACATAATTTTATTTACATTTTCCTAACTATCGCAACTCCTCGTAAACAGTGCGACGCGCGACGTTGCCGCTTTTACCAATTACACTTTTTGTGCGGGATGCCGAAGGAAGATTTATTATTTTATGCTCTCTGGGGATGCCGCTACCGGGTCACTAGTACGTGTAGCGGGCGAAATACTTGCACGTATCATTTAGTGCATTTGATAATAATATTATTTCAGAAATCGTGATATTTTTTTCTGAGCTCATTTCTTCTGTTACGTCTTTAAAATATGAGAGCAATTCACAAGCAGAAGTGAGCATGTCTATGTCTTCATTTATCAAATTAGGCGTTTCAGGATAATATATCGCTAATGTAGACATTAAACTTTTTTTGATAGTTAGAACCCTCTCGAACATATCATACGTATAGATATGGGCAAACATCTTCATCAGATTTCCTCGTTATTTTTTACACACATTTAACTTCAGCAAAATGTACCTTCCTTTCAATCTCTAATAAAATACTGCATTCTCCTCTTACGTATCAATTATCAAACAGACAACCTCACATATGAGCTGTGCCTAATTATTTACTAGGTACATAAAGGACAGGAAGACAAAAGAGTACAGTGGACATAATATATCGGGATTTTTTATCTACCTACTGTAATAACAACTTGGAAATTTTTATTGTTTTTTCAGGTATCATGTAGGTAAATAAAACAAATATACAGATCAGACATCGCACGTTTAATGAGGTAGATTTTACATTTACAAGTAAACATAATCATTGATAATATAATATATCTAGACTAGATATATATTAGGGTTATAATCACGCACATTTGATAATGTAGGTATATAGAATGTAACAGAACTGGTCCACAATATTTTACAGGTAGATTCCTGCTATGATTATGAGTCAAAAAAAATATTTCTGCAAAACGTTGGAATATCATTACCGTAACTTATATCTAATATGAAAAATTCATTACCTTTAATACAAGTCAAATAGTATAATAAAAATCTTCCAATCTAATGGGGAAACATTCCAATATTTTGCAGGGTTTTTGTTATTTTATTAAACTTTTATTGAAACGAATGTTTTTTATGTAATCGATATAAGTTACTGTAATGATACTTCAACGTTTTGTAAAAAAATAAGCCAGAAATATTGAAAAAAAATGCAAACTTTAATGTCGCATATCTCCATAACTATTGATATTAGGTCATAGTTGCTTGAACATTTTTCACTCATAATCATAGCAGGAATCCACCTGTAAAGTATTGTGGATTACCTAGTTCTGTTACACTCTGTGTATGGAGGTCAAATATCATGCAGAATTAATTTTATGCGGTAATCTGATTTCCTCACACCTACATTAGGAAGTTTGTTCACGTATGAATATATTCGAAAAAATAAAAATAAAATCCTTTATCGCATAATCGGCATTTACAGATCTCCAAATTTTGACACAAATTTTTTTATTGAAGAATTATACCAATTATTAATAAACTCTAAAAACAATTTTACTATTTTAACGGGCGATATAAACATAAATATTGCAGATGACTGCCATGATAAAACTAAAAATGAGTATCTCAATATGCTTGCAGAGTTGAACTATAAATCGTGCATAAATAATTATACTAGAATTGTACCGCACCAAAACCTTCTGCAATAGATCATATTATGCTAACAAACTCAAATGAACTCGACAACATTATGACCATCATATGGCAAACTTGTATAACTGACCATTACTCCTGCATATTTACGCATTATAAACAAAATACTCACCCGCACATAGCTGATAAAAAAGGTATACAAAAAAAAACTACTTTTAATTTAAAATTATTTTGTGACAAATTAGCAACAGAAAATTGGTTATCAGTACTAAACTTAGAAGATCCAGAAATATGTTCTATAAACTTTCAAAAAATTATTCAAAAATATATAAATTCATCCAAAATTCTAAAAATATATAACCACAAATCTAAGTTCCGTAAAATAAAACCATGGATTACTCACGGCTTAGTAGTTTCAATACGTAATAAATATGATATTTTTAAATCAACAATAAAATACCCCAATGATGAAGGCTTAAGGAGATATTATAAAAAAAACAGAAATAAATTGACATCACTAATAAAAAAAAAACCAAAGAGGAATATTTCATAAAAAAGGTGGAAGTTTCTAATTTCGACACCAAAAAACTTTGGTCAACAATTAACGAAATAACCGAAAAAAAATGTTAATAAAAATAAAATATTAACTATAAAATTTGACAATAATATTATAAATGTTCAAGAACACCCAGAAAAATGCGCAAATATCTTCAATAATTTTTTCATTAATGTGGGACTAAACTTGGCGAAAAAAATACCCAACAACAATTTTTCTCTTCCAATAAATAATCTACAGATATCGGAATGTGATAAACTCACCACAACATTCCAATTAACCAACCCAGATGAAATAAAAAAAATTATTATGAATTTAAAAGGAGGATCATCGCCAGGATACGACAACGTAACAACTGATTTACTAAAACAATCAAGCTCTATTATAAACATCCCAATTGCACACATAATAAAACAAGCCTTCGGTGTGGTATATTCCCTACAATATATAAACAAACATTAGTAATCCCAGTTTATAAGAATGGAGACCCTGAAGATAACTTATTGAAAAAAAAAACAATATTGAAAAAAATGCAGATGAGGCACAAAAATTACATAAAATCAAACTCGCGCATTCAAATTTGTGTGATATGACGAATAACTAATCGAAATTAAAATAAAAAAGCCTACTATTTTTCAGTAGCTATCTACTTGGTAATCCGTCGAAGATAATATTGAACATACAGTACTGTGCGAATTAATGTGAACACAAGCGATAATTTGAAAAAAAACACAACATTTATTAGTTACAGGTAGTTGAAGAAAGCAGAGAAAAGAATACAATTTAAATTGTTTTAATAGGAAATATGTCCTCCTTTGGATTTTATAACTTCTTCAACACGTTTTGGCAGAGAATCAACAAGTTTTTTTAGTTTTCTAATATTTACTGGTCCCGAAACCATATATGTGGATTACAGATTCAATCAATTTTATTATTTTTATTTTTTATGGGTAGGTATATTCCATCCTGACGAAGGGGCCATAGGCTTTGAAACATGTTGATTTTATCAATTATTTTGTAAAACATTAATAACCTCGCAGGACTATATTCCTGCCTTGATTATGAGTCGAAAATATTCAAGCTATTATGACCTAATATCAATAGTTATGAAGATATGTGACATCAAAGTTTGCATTTTTTTTTTCAATATTTCTGACTTATTTTTTGTAAAACAAGCAAACCACTCGGCAACGATGATCACTCTGCGAATGTACCTACTTGTATTTATACATACGCTAAAACATGAGGTCTAAAAATAGACTTGAGCTGTTAAAATTTTAGCTACTGGATAAAAGTATAATTTAGTCATAAAAAAGGGCCGCACGTCTCATACGACCTACAGGATTAAAAGGCTTTTGTTTTAGTCCGAGCCACAAAATTATATTCACATTTATTATTTAAATGGAGCTAACTTGCACGTGTCCATCCGAAATAATAATCGACTTCTTTTGCAATAATGAAATAAGACTCGCGACATCCTCAAACGATTTGTGTTTTAGCGGTGTTTATCTTAAAGACGCAATTTGCATGTGCGGGCTATCGATACATCGCATATCCCTTCGCGATCGGAAATATGTGTGAGTGTACGACAAAATGCGGCCGAATTCTTTCCCAGTGCGGAACATATTATACCTAGGTACAGCCTCTCATATGAGACAACTCAATGATGCAGCATCAGTGCTTCTTACGAAGTTACTTTCAAAAGCAAGCATAAAAGTCAAACATATTATTTTTTTAAAGATATTATGATAGATGATAGATTTTTTATGATTACTTACTTACCATCAAGCTGTTTCCCCTGGGGGTAGGCAGAGAGGATAGAGCGCCACACTTTTCTGTCCTGACATACAAATCTCGCCTCAGCCACATTCATACATCTTCGCATGCAAGCTCGCCGGTTGTTGAGCCTTCTAACGGGACCATCTTCCAGTATCTGGTTGATCTGGTCATGCCACGTTTTCCGCGGTCGCCCCCTCTTTTATACGTATTGCTTATTATGTTGATTATTTCTTAAAAAACTTTAATTACCCTTTGAAATACAGTGATATTAAAATTATTTTCCTTTTTATTTATCTTTAACAACAAGTAAGTATAGCAAAAAGCAAGTAGGTACCATTTTATAACTTTTGAAATTAAAATAATTATTAAAATTTAATTGATTGTATGCGAGATTGATATTATTGATTTCGCGAGATTGCATTTCCTAGTGTATACTTACCCATCTACAAAGCCAGGAATGTAGTGAAGATTCGTGTTTTGAAATAGTTGCTAAATTATATTTACAACACACTTATTTCACAACACCTGCGTGTACGCCGAAAAAAAAGTCCCGAGGGAAAAAGGAACAGAGTATCGTACACTATTGTAAGAATGAGTATGTTATTTTAGGCACCGTGACTTCAAATTACCTGATTTTTACGTGATTATGTGATTTGTTGTATACTTCAATGGAATATTTGCTACATAAATATGAAAGCCGGCTAGTATGGGAATAACGTGTCTATATACTATACATATATAATACGTCAATAATTGATACGATGTACGCATTTCACGTATTTTAGAATTAAATGTAGAATTTATAGGGAAAAGTTATTTTTGGATCCTCAAAATCGGCAATAAATACAAAGCACGAAATATCGTTGTTCTAATTAACGGACTTTTACTATACATGTATCAAAGGTAACATGGCAATTAGCCCTTCATAATAAAAATCATTCACCTGTTAAGTACTTAATTCATATCGACTATAGATATAAGTAGATACCGATCGACTAAAACATTTAATAAAATAATGCTGCAATCTTATCTTCAAGTCCTGGGATTAATTTTATTTTATTTCAATTTTAAACTTCTGATTATTATTTTTAGATATTTAGCTTAAAAAAAGTAACCTATAAAAACCATGTTTTTATTTTACTCCCTTTCTTTGTAAATTAAGTTTACCATGATGTAATTAAATAATTGATTGACTGAAAATGAAACATGTCTAGACAAATATCTATGTCAAAATTCTCTATCTCTGTTAACCAATTGTCATAAATTTTTGAAATTCATAGTGAAGTACCTATTATACTATAGTAATTATATATAGTAATTAATATAATTATATATCATAATTAATATTATTATACATAGTAATTAATATAATGAATAATAAATATAATTATATATAGTAATGCAAATTTAGAAAATATTCCGCGACGTTATCGGGCCGCCGCCGACGGTAGTAATCAAACATTTATGTAATGATTCCAATGTTGAAAAACTATTAAAATATCTAAAAATCCAAAATTATACTATAATCATTAAATTTTTTTAACGAAAATTTGATAGATCTTCTTGAACGTCCCCACGAGTCTGCGTGCAAAATTTCAGCTCGTTTGGATTACGAGAAAAGGGTTAAAAATCGATCCAAAGTTTTTGCGTCAAATAATCAGACGCCACGAATTAAATGGAGTACAAAAGCGGACTCCACTTCTTCATTCAAGTGAATGCGTACGAGTTCTCATAAATCGTGAATATAAAAATTAAATCAAAGCATCCAGCAAGTGGCAACGTCGCATTTCAAACTTTCGCTCGACGCGCAGTTGGACGTCACACACGGCTAGCAATGAATGTTCGTAATAATGCCGACAGCGCTGCTATTTTTTGTAACGAAAATTTGCAGAACTACAGATATACTGAGAATAGCCAAACTGGGAGCGAATTGACGTCCAATTTTTTTTTTTTTTTTTTACATTTATGGCATCAGAAAGACAATCCGCGCCCATTGCGAACACTCTCCCATCTGACGTCCGATATACGGACGTCGTAAGCAGGTGGACGCCACATTATATGCAATTTCGTCCATGATGGACGCCCAATAGGTTACAGGATATATATATATATATATATTTCTAATATAGGTATATAGTCGGTCACAGCATAACCTAAGTTTATACCCACTGCTTGATAGGGAGGTTTATTCGCATAAATAATCGCGTGAGGCGCAGATTATGTGACGTAATGTGCGAAGCGACCTTATCAATGGAATGTCAAGGAAAGTAGTGGGAGTTTCAAAACACAATGACGATTATATACATTTATTACAGCAAAAGAAAAGTCAAATCTTCTTACACCCTAAAACACTATTACTAACTTTATAACTAATCTTAGCCTAACATAACCAGTCCGACCTCCCACATAAGTTCGTCATGTCCTTTCACATTTTCAATCTACAAAAAACATCACAATAAAAAAAACACTTCGTTAACTATCCGTGGGCTCTCGTTGCCGCAATCTGGATTTTATGGGTGGCAAGCCGCGTGGGGAGCGCACGTGGTCCAGGCTTAGCGTGATCTGGCCGGAGTCTCGGAAACTCGCGGGGAGCATACGTGGTCCAGGCCAATCGCGGAAGCACTTGGCGTCGGCCCGCCAGTCGCCGAGCTGCTTCAGGCTTTCCTCGGTAGCCTGCCATGGTGAAGCGGCCATCGCCTGAGTGGTCCGAGGCATTGCAGGCCGCCTTCTCCTCAAGCGACTCTGATGACTCCGACCCGCGTTCTTGAAAAACATGTGGCAGCGGCTAAGGCGTCCGCCGCCGAAGGGGCTGCCGCGGGCAGGGGCCCGGGCAGCGCAGTCTGCTATACTCACCGCGGTCGGAACTGAAAATAGTCAGTGCTTGGGAACACAGCTTCAACCCTCTGTTTATGCCAGGGAGGGGGGTAGCCTCCCCGCACTGGTCTCCAATCAACCTCTTGCGGTGCGACCGCGGTACCGACAACCGCGGTACCGCGCGAAATTTTAAAATTAATCATAACCTATTTACAATGAAGCTTATTTTGTAGTAAAAAAAGGACACCATGCGGAACGTCACATGTAGGTCGCGGTCGCATCAAACTCTCAAAAATAAGCACATAATTTCTAGAAACGTGTGCTTTCTCTTTTCTTTCTTTTCCATTTAACAAGACTGAGCCACAGCAACGCATGGCCGGGTACAGCTAGTTTGAAATAAAAGGATACACTTATTGTTAGGGAGATAATGTGGCGGAATGTAGTGGACAGGAGGCAAGCACTCACCTTTTCTTCCTTCGGGTTCGCTGGTTCTCTGCTCCTGTCTCTTCTTTATCGTCCCAAACAACAAGCGGCGAGTCATTCGTTTTACATTTTAGTCTTTGAGTGGGTAGTGTGATAATGAATGTTTTTTTAATATGATTTATTAATATGCCAAATTTTAATTTAAAGTGTTAGAATTATTGAGATTGCCTTATCTTCTTTCCCATACAAAATGTTTTTGGTATTTGATTGGATTTTTTTGTGAGATTAGTTATAATTAGTTACTAGAATTATAGTTGATATTCTACTATACTGACATAAGTATTTCCTTAACATATTTGTCTTCAGTGGTTATAATTCCCTTTGGATTTTTTGCCGTCCTTCACATTGCAATGTACTCCCTCACAGTGTTGGATGTAAGCATTAATTAATAAATTAATTTTGATTAATTCCTATATTAATAAGGAACAATAATATTATTGCTATTACAGTAAAATCTCGTTAATTCAAACATCGATAATTTTCACAAGTATATAACAACAAATATATCAATATTAGGTAGACCTCTTTCCATTTAAGAAATAGAATCGAATTAGTATGTGTAAGCCGTGCATACGGGGCGCATTGTTTCGTTGTGTTGGTGTCTATCCCTGTAAACACCAATATAACGAAACAATGTGCATCATATGCAGTCTTTATATGGAAAGAGGACTACTTTATTAGAAATGTATCTTTGTATTAGCATAATGAATTTGCGTTTTGAAATGATTTCTTGAAATAAAAATACAGACTTTCACAAAATTAATGGCTTATTTAATTTTTTTTACGATTTTTTGCGAATATCGCAATCGTATCACAATTTTTTTTGTAGCTTGAATTTCGAATTAACAAGGTTCTACTGTTAATATTCTTTCCAGCCCCGGGAAAAGAAACTGATCAATGTCCAAGACTTTCAAATTTCTTCCCGGATTCCAGCTGGAATCCACCAATTCTTTTATCGTACGAAACAAGGAAATTAAAACACGAAAATGAATCTATAATTCAAGCAACAAAGAGGAAATTTCTTTGAAAAAATAGCTATCAAATGAGGAATAAAAATATAAAATTACAGACACATATTGTAGCTACGTATTGCAGCTTTGTAAAGTATTACGAAAATGACCCTATTTTTCTAAGAACTTTCCCTTTTATGCTCTCAGATTTTTATTTTTCCAAAACAAAATATAAAATTGCAATATAACATGTACGTTCCAAGTATTTCTTCATTCTAATTTTTCAATATTTAAACTATAAATTGTCAAGTTCTTACTCAAATGAAATAATAAAGAAAACATCATTTTTATTAAATCAATAAACAAATATGTACATAATATGAAACAATTTAAATTTTTAAGATATTTTAATTATATACTACATTGCCAAATCATTTGATAGATATTTTGGAGGAAAAAGTTAAAATAAAATATAAATTACTATTCTGTAATAATAACAATGTGTGTTCAATAGCAGAAACCAATTGTTTATCGTCGATAGCTTGTTATTTACATTATTTCGGTGGCATTTAATTTAGAATAATTATCAAAGAAAAATGTGTTCTAAAGAATCACAACTACACCAGCGAATTGTGAATTTATAATTTAATTAATTGCTACTACAAACCACCAAAATATATAGACATAAACTAACACAAATTTCCTGGTACACAGCCAGATGCCACGTCTGGTGCCAATTAATTGACCTGTAAAAAAAATCATTACGAACTTATGAGTAGCTAGTTAGTGTCATGATGCTCGCCTAGTGATCTGGTGGCAAGTGGTTTAAGCCAGGACATTCCGGAACACCAGCAAGTTAGTCCTATTTTCATAGTATGGGCTTTTTGCATAGTTTGAAAATCTAGGATTCTGAGAGCTACCAGAAGGGCCTCCCAAGCCAAACAGTTCACAGATGAGGAGCCAGACTAAGAGAGATCCACTGCTAGAGGGCAGCAGTACCTGGCAGTATTGAATCAAGGCGGAGAAGAGTAACTTCGGCACGGCTTGGTATCAAAATTTTGCAAGCGATGATAACGTATTTATCTAACCGGTTGCAATACTGCGATGAGGAAAGCAACGGGAAACTACCTCGTTATATCTCCCCAGGAAAAATTATGGTAATGGCTAATAAATACAACGGCCCGAGTACGGGCGCCCCTTAAATGGGGCAGGGGTGCTAAGAATCTCCCGGTCAGCTGCTATCAAGAACAGAAAAGAAGAAATGAGTAAAATAGGAACATTGGAATGTAAGGAGTATGCTCCAGCCAGGAAAAATTCAGAACACCATAAAAGAAATGCAAAGATTGAATATATATTATAAACATTGAGGATCTACAACTTCTGCTGAATCAAGTAGTGAAGACATGTGAGAAATTTGGGTTAGAACTTAATACAAACAAAACAAAATACATGCTTATAAGCAAAAATAATGCAGTTGACTTGAATGACAATCTTTATATAGCTGGAACGAAACTAGAGAAGATACACAGTATTGTATACTTGGGCTGCAACTTAAATGAAAGATGGGATCCTTCAGTTGAAATCAAATGCCGCATAGAGCAAGCTCGTGCAACCTTTATCTGCATGAAAAAGATGTTCTGCAGTCATAATCTCAACCTAAGATTACGAATTCGAATGGTCAGATGCTGCGTGTTTTCAGTATTATTCTATGGAATGGAAGCATGGACGCTTACCGAAGAACTGATAAGGCAACTTGAGGCATTCGAGATGTGGATCTACAGAAGAATTCTCAAAATAAGCTGGATAGAGTTACGAATGAAGATGTTATGGCTCGGATGAATAAAGAAAAAGAAGTTATTAAAACAATAAAAATTTAAAAAGTTCAATATCTAGGATATGTGATGAGACATCCAGAGAAATACGAGATCTTTCATCTCATAATGCAGGGAAGGATTGCCGGAAGTCGGGGCCCTGGATGAAGGAGGACTTCATGGCTGAAAAACTTGAGACAATGGTTTGGCCAGTCTACTGTGGAGCTGTTCCGGGCCGCAGTAAACAAAGTCCGCATAGCCAACATGTTAGCCAATATTCGTTAAACGGACAGGGCACAAGAAGAAGTGGTTCAAAAGAAGGATTTTAGTATAATTTTATACACTAATTGCTACTTAACCATTATCATTACATTAATGTATGTGTGCAATATCTTCCAGACTCTCGGTAAAACTTCATGGTGGGGAGCTAGACTGATGATAGCGCTGGTGGAGTACCAGTCCCGTAACATTCTCCGGGCAGTGTCAATTGCTGAGATTCTCTTGATGCCATGTTGCGTTATCATGATCTTCTTGTGAGTATACTTTATAAATCTTACGTTTTCAAGAACATCAACATAGCTAGTAGCAAAAGCTTTGGGAGAGTCTTCACACAACTTTGAATAGAAAATATTCTTTAATTTTTAGGTGAAACGTTGACAGTTACGGAGATAAACGACATCATTTTTTTTCTCAATATATCTGGCCTAACTTTTGTAAAACGTTAGACAATCATTTAAGTAATTTATTAAGGGGGGATTAAGGTTAATTCGGTGAAAAAAGGCATTTTTTCAAAAAATTTTTTGGCGATACAGGTAGTGCTAGTTTGTTTACTTAATTTTTATATAATAATACATTATTTCTAAAAAATTTCATTGCAAAATATTTATATATAAGCGAGTGGCAGTGAATCTCTGGAGGCACTTCGAAAAAAAGTTGTTTTGCGGTGTACATCATAACTCGAAACAAAATCATCTGAAACAAAAAAATCAAAATGCACTTGTTAAAAAAGATTTTTTTCCAGGTAAAGGGATAAAGATTTTTTTTTCGATTTTTCAATTTTTGGTAGCATTTGGAAGCCAAAACACCGATTTTCGCTAAAAGAAGTCGGCCAATTTGTTACTGTAAAATTAAAATAAAAAATTTCAAAACCATCGGTCCAGTAGATTTTGAGTTATGGCGTACACGGACTTCAAAAATGTCAAGTTTCAGAAAAATGCTTTAAAGTTTTGCACAATTTAAAATTCAAAATAAAACTCGACAATTATTTTATACCTACACATAGTCGTCGATGCCAGTTCCATACAGCAAAGAGTTTTCAAAGAGCATCACTCAAATGTTCATAACATCGTCAATTTTGCTCTGATTGACTTCAAATTCCGACACAATATTTATAGATTCATTTAAAAAAATAAATTTTAAAATGCAAAAAAAAATACCTTAAAAATTCATTTGCTTTGATACAAGTCAAATAAAATGATTTAATCCTTTTTGTTATTTTATTTGCTAATAAATTTGTAATATTCCCTATAAGTTTCGTTTAATAAATATATATATTTTAAACGTATTGAAATATTGAAAAAAATGCATAATTTGGTGTCTCTTGGCCTGTATATGTCAACATTTCACCCAAAGTGTAAAGAATATTTTCTATTCAAAATTTAATGAAAAAGGCTTCCCTGAAGTACGTGTTACGAATTTAAGTAAAAGTGCCTTTGAAGTTTCAGCTAATTGACATCACTAAATGAGATAAAAACTGCTCAATTACATATTTTCTTCTTTCTAAAAATTCCAGCATAACTGATTTTAATTATGTAGGTACATATTTACAAAATTGTGAAAATAGTAATTATATTAAAAAATATATTATTATTTGTTTTAAATATAAATTGTATATTCTTTGTATTTATCACATTGATAGCATTATAACCAAAAAATAATTACTTAGCAAGTTTGTTTATCTTATTATGCGTGGTATCTCTGCCAGTAATACTGAATTGGAACATAGTTTACCTATGTCTATTGTCAAACATTAATTGACACACTTAATTTTTTATCCCTTCTGACTTTAATTCATAATATGTACTATACTTTTGGTCACATCTAGTTTGTGAAAGTGTATTAATTGGATAATTGATAAGAGTAATAGTTTGTAATGTATAGTAGAGCGTCGATTATTCGAACGTCGATCAACCGAACGACCGCTTATCCGAACTACTATGCCCACCCGACCCGCGCGTGCCTACTCCCTTCCGCCTCCCGCTCTACAGTGCTCATGCACTTGTCGCGACTTGTTAATTGTACTCGTATTATGTCACTTCCAAGTAACCGCCAGTCGATAAACTAAATTTAAACTATTGCTACTGGTAGCCACCGATTGCCCATGCTTGTAATTGGTAAAAGCAAGAAACCACATTATTTCAAACTCGATAATATGTCTGCGATGCCTATCGTTTACACTTCTCAAAAGAGTGCTTGGATGGATAGTACAATTTTCATGGAATGGTTTACAGAAACTTTTATATCCATCAATTAAAAAATGATGAAAGAGAGAAAAAATTATTGCTTCTTGATAACGCTCCAAATCATCCATCATTTGTCATCTAAAATGAAAAATGTGAGTTTATAAAAGTCACGTTTCTTTCACCTATGGTGACTTCATTATTTCAGCCAAGGTGTTATCGAGACTTTCAAACGGTATTACAGAAAATAATTGTTACGTAAGTTTATTTTTTATTTTTTAATTTAAAGACTATCGACAGGTCAGAATGACCCTAATGGATAGTCATTTAGGACAAGGTGATTAGTACAGTTACAGTTTACGATGATACATTGAAATAAAACATTAATACATTTAGCCCAGGCAATGAAGGCCAAAAATGAGCTCATGTCGGAACAAATTAGAGACAAGCTGAATTTTTGCCAGTTGTTAGAACCTGATTAGAGGAGTATTCCCTCAAAAGTCCCCGCCCCTCCCCCTTGCGCTCTCTTCCCCACCCCCCTTAAACATAAAATTCCATGTTTTTGAGTTTTTGCTCATATCTCCGTCATTATTTAAAATATACATATATTTTTTTTACCATTTTATTCCATAATATCTATTATTTAAAAAAGCTTATTTAACATTTTTCTGTAAACATAATACTTTCATGAGAATTCACTTTAAAATACATGAAATACATGAAATTTTTACTAAAATAAAATTTCAAGCTTTTCAGTTATGGTCCATATTCTCTTATTATTTAAGCAAAATAAATAAAAAATTTTACTTTTTAATTCCTTAACATCTATTCTTTAAAAAAGCTTATTTAACATTTTTTTGTAAACATAATATTTTCATGACAATTCACTAAAATACTCCAAATGGTCATTAAAAATAAATTTCAAGCTTTTTAGGTATGGCCTATATTCTGTTATTATTTAAGTAAAAAAATATATTTGTTACCTTTTTATTCCTTAACACCTTTATTTGAAATTATTTTCATGAGAATTCATTAGTTAAAATAATTTTAATCCTTAGAATATCAGCCAAATAAAACAAGCTTGACCTTTTATCTGGACTTACTATTTTATTCGTAATACCTGAATTATTATTTTTTTAATTTTTATGTTTAGAAAAACGTAAAAGTAGATCTAAACAATTTTTAAGCATTTCAGCAGTATTCATATAACTAGTATTCGAACGTGAACAATAATAAGGTTTAGGTTCTGTAGTTTGAGTGTCCAGTCGATGTTGGTAAGGGATGTGTTTATTGTGTCATAGTCCCCCTTGTGGTAGTTTGGTTTTTTTATGGAGTTACAAAGCAGAGTGGGTTTAGTTTCGAGATTGAGTTGTATTTCTAGGGATGGGTGGTATCTATCTTCTTTGGATATGGGATCGGTACAGTGTAAGACAGATGTGTCGGAGATGTCTGTGAGGATGAGGTCAAGGATTTTGTTTTGGTGGTTCAGTATATTGTTGCATTGGTACATGTTACAGAAAGATATTGTGTCAACGAGTAATTGGGATAGAATATTTGGATTGGGAGGGGAGGGCGTAAGGAATGTTTGGTTTTCGTCGGTCCATGTGATGTCTGAACGATTGAAGTCTCCAAGTATCAGATTGGAGGCGGTCGGATATTCTAGGAATATTTTGCGGAGGTTGTCGCAGAACGTTTTGTATGTGGTGTAGGTGTCATCTGGTTATATATAAACTGTACAGATGTTTAGTAGTGTTTTGCGGTTGTTTACCTTGATTTGGAGCTGTATCCATATGTCTTCAGCTATGGTTTGCCAGTGTGGTTTGATGGTAACTTGTAGTATTTTATGCTCAGCGATTAGCACTCCGCCCCCATCTTTCTTCCCTGGTTTACATCTGTCTCTTCTGTATACATCATAACGGTCGTCGAAACATTCCGAACTGAAGACGGAATCTTGTAGCCACGTCTCGGTGAGGCAAATTATTTGATGTTGGTGTTTAGGTTCAATACGTTTAGGTATACTTCGTTGACCTTGGAGCGCATACCTCTTATGTTCATGTAATATTTATTTAGGATCATTGGGTAAGATAACAGTTATTGTAGTTGACAATGATAGCTGTTGAGAGCATTAAGGGGAATGGTTGCGAAGTACGTCGTAATAGTTGAAAGACAGTGAAAAATATGGAAAAAATTAAAAATATATACGTAAGAAAATAAGTAAGCATAAAAGAGATGTAGAAAATGTAGATAGTAATTAGAGAAGTAAATAATATGTGGTCAAAGTTAGTTATATTAGGAACGACAGTCATTCTGGGATGAGACGATGTAGGACGGTCTCATTTCGTACAATGAATGGTTGGCTTGCCTCGTTCTTCCTTATGTATATGCGTCCGCCTCGAGTCCATGTGAATTTATAATGGTTTTGCTTTGCAAAATCACGTGTGATGTGGAATAACTTCTTTTGCATGTGAGTTAAATGTTCGCTGACGAATATTGGTGAGGCTTTCGTAGTTTCGTACACGTGAGAGGTATTGAGTTTGTGGTGGTGGCTCTTCTGCTTCATATTGTATGTTTTGATGGCCGCTAGGAAGTTGTCTCTTGTTATTCGTTTGGTGAAGCGGATGATTATATTTCGGGGTGTAGTATTATCGGTAATGTGGTTTTGGGTAGGGTAGTAATTGTCGATATCGGTGTAGTCAAGTTTGTAACCGACTTTATCGGCGATTTTCATTAATACGGAAGGTATGTTATCTGTTTTCTTTTCTGGTAGGCCTCGAAGTTCGATGTTTTTTTGGTTTGTGTGTGTATTTGAGGTTTCCAATTTCGTTTCAATCTCGGTGATTTTTTTTTTGTAAAGCTGCGATTTGTGATTCGTGTGAATCTATATTGGTGATTTTTGCCTCCATTGATTTTACACGTTTTTCGAATTCGTCAATTTTGTCTGAACAGAATTCAATCAATTTTTGGAACTTTTTATATTCTTCTCTCATCTCCTTAGTTTCGGTCATCAGTTGGCGAAGCAATGTCATGATTTCCCCGAGTGTAGGTTGAGTAGAGGGGTCCGTGTCGGGTATGTCGGTTTCGGAGGAATGTTTTGGTGGTGCTTGAGGCGTTGGAGAGTGTCTTCTAGAAGTCCCGATGGAACTGTGGCCTGTTGTAGGGTTTTTACATGTGATGCATTTCCATTTATTTTTGTTTGGGGCGAGCATTCCGATAAACTTTCCTTCGGAAAGGCCTCCGCATTTGTAGTGGAAGTTATTATGGCATGCACTGCAGTTAATATTGTCTTCGGAAGGGATAGAGTACTCTTACATTTGTAGCAGATCATTTTGGCAGTGTGGATGTAATTTGTTGGTTTTATTTATTTTTGTATGAGTAGTATTTATGCCCTGAGCGATTTGTTTTGACAGTTGATTGCTGGGTTCGTTGTAGGTAGTTATCACTTTTATTGACTCTCACTTTTTTCCACTTAATCACTTAGAGTCGCTGGTTGTTTATTTATTTGGGTGTGGATTATCACTTTATATTACTGTTTCTGATAATATTTAGATATTTTTGTAGGATTTAAGAGAGAAAAGTATTTGATATTTCGGAGATGATTGACTTAGAAGTTACTTTGAAAAAAGAAGAGGAGGAAGAAGAAAGCCTGATAAGAAATCAAAATAAAATTGATTTGAAAGACGCATTCTACATGATCAGAGCAGCATGGGACAGTGTAAAAGTGCAGAACTTGAAAAAATCGTGGAATATAGTTTTACGTATAGTGGAAAATTCTCAAAGTGTATGTGTAAATGAGAAACAGGAAGATATGTCTGTTTGTGCAAATAATTATTGTACCATTTTTTCTGTCATGTCAATCGTGATAATTGTTCGGCCTGAGACCATCCGGAGTAACTTTCCCTTGGCTAGATGGCTTGGGACGCGCCAACAGATGTCGCATGAGCATGATAGCGCGGTACTTCGAATTCTGACCTTGAAGCGTGAGCAGTGACATTTTTTGTACGCATCGCCTTTATTTTTTGTATAAGTTTCGCCATCACACTGTGATTTATATTGGACTATATATCGCGCCGCTGTGTTTGTCCGCTCGCGCCAGTACGTGGTATAATATAATATATATATAAGATATACCTATTGAATCACGCGCACCGCAAATAATACTTACAAGCGCAAGACCTATCGAACTCTTAATCTAAGATAAATAACCGCAAGGGAAGAACGCCGCAGTTGTGCAAGAGGTCCAGGATCCATCCATCTGGTGAGTCGGTAGAAGTTAATTTTGTGTGGTTTTCTGGTCTGACACTTATCCTGATTGACTTGTTTTTTCAAACACGATAGTTATTTGCACAACGACTTATCTCCTTGGAACTGGCCTATTACCCGTTCCAATAATTGCTCCTTATCATTCAATGTCTGAAATTATAGATATGCTAAAAGGGCTTGATTGCCACGAATGTGATGAATGAGGTTTAACAATGGATGGATATTGTCGTGCTATTTTTGAATAACACGACGATTTTGAATTTGCCTCCATTATAAATGTCGGTAATGTCGCAAACTGCATTATCGGCCCCTATTCAAATCCTCCAATAAAGACGCCGTAATTTTAAAACTACCTACCCTGTATTTTTACGTAAATAATTACTTTTCTGATTTATCTCTTGGCACCTCCGACGGCTGTAGGCGCGTTGGATTGCCCCCCGCTTTGTCTCCTACTTCCGCCCTCTTTCAAAACGAGATCGCAACGATTCCCGAGTAGAGCCGTTTATAATTGATGAATAACATGGATTCAGAAAAGGCCGCTCGGTTGAGACCAATCTGATGATTTTCACAAATTATGTCACGGAAGCTCTGGACTCGGGACATCAGGTAGACTGTTCATATAATGACTTCGCCAAAGCCTTTGATACAGTCAACCATGAGGTCTTATTGAAAAGGTTGTATGAGATTGGTTTCTCGGATGGTATGTTAAAATTTATGGCGAGCTACCTCCAAAATAGGAACCAATACGTCTCCTACGGTCTATTTGCGTCAGAGTGCTTCTATACCTTCTCGGGTGTCCCGCAAGGATCTAACCTGGGTCCATTGTTGTTCTCGATTTTTATCAATAATATAAAAAATGTAATTTTAAACTCGCGCTTTCTGTTATTTGCAGATTACTTAAAGCTTTTCTTAAAGGTGTCAACTTTGGACGATTTTCATCTTCTCCAAACAGATATATCAAATATATGTGAATGGGGTAGACGAAATAAACTTTTGTTTAATGTTTCCAAGTGTTCGGTTACATCCTTCTCTAGGGCCCAAAAAACGAACGAACGACCAAAATCTGACAAGAACATCGAATGTTAAAGATCTAGGTGTTAGATTTGTAAGCAACCTGACATTTCACGATCACATAGAGACGATCAGTGGTAATGCTCTGAAAATGTTAGGATTTGTTCTGCGTACTGCCAGGGTTTTCGAGAATACCCGCATACTGAGAACTCTTTACAACTCCTTGGTGCGGAGTAGACTCGATAGTGGCTCGATGATCTGGGGGCCACATGAGAGCAAGTACTCTCTTGTGGTGGAGAAAGTCCAAAAGAAGTTTCTGAGATATTTCTACATGAGAGAGTATGGGCATTATCCTTGGCTTTACCCAACCGAGTTTCTCCAGGGTATGCTTGGCTTGGCTACAATAGTTTAGAGACTAGAAGGAACGTGTATTTGATTACACATTTTTATCGATTGTTGCGCGGTATGATCGACAATACTGAAATTATGCAGAGCATTGGTTTGTATGTTCCTGATAATTACCTTAGACATCGTCAGCATAGATTGTTTCACTTTCAAATATACAGGACCAACCTGCCGATGGTTATGCCTGTTGGATAAGCTACAGCTATGCTGAACAAGATCGCTTTGGATATTGATATAGTCCATGTGTCTGAGGGGGTTTTCCGAAGCAGGATTCTCCTACACCTCTGACCAGATTGTACAGGTCACTTTTAATTGGTTAATAATAAATTGTTATTTTAATATACAATATGTATATGTGTGTGTGTGTATATGTATGTATGTGTATGTATGTATATATATGTGTATATGTATATTTTTAGATATAAATTCATAATATGTATGCATTAAACAAAAAGTTTGTAATGTACATATTATGTAATAAATAAAAATTGAAATTGAATTCCTCAAGTGGTCCGAGTTATATTTTTATATAAATCGGGGCGATGGCTTTGTACATCGAGCCATTAAAAGACAGTAAAATCCACTGTGTATAAAGTCGTGCCAGTATTCAAAAAGGTTTATTCTCTCGTAAAAGAAATTTATAAAGAACGCGGCCAGGTGTCTTCCTTGAAACGAACTTTTGCATACATCTGTTTCGAGTGTCGTTCAATTTTTATTAAATGGAAGAGACATCGACATGAAATACGGTCACTATATAGTGCGGATTAACCCAAAAGATAATCGTGCGAGAGTAAAGTAACGAACTTCCTTGGAATTACACCAATAAATCCAGATCCATGTTCAACCACCTGTTACTCGTGGCATGAACCATCGGAAATATAACATTCCACATCAAAAAGGATCAGAGGCTAACCATCAATCGACATAAATTACCACGTCTACGAAGGAAGCCAACAACCATATTCCAACCACGTGCTCCGAGGTTTACCTGAAAGCAAGCCACGTGGCCCAACTGCCATCATCGTTCCACGACAATCCCTACTGGTCCGCGCAGGCTTCGTGGCGTCGGAACGCTCTCGTCCCTGGTGGAAACCCTTAGCTACGCGTCAGGCATACGACTCCTCGTTACGCCTCTGCCATAACTTGCACTTCCCTGGTATTTATCTTTTCAATAATTAATGACAGACCCTACGAGTGTGAATAGGATTTAGACTGTACCTAGAGATACTGTGGACTCGCGCAAGAGTCAGAACAATCTGTTTACTTGGTGCCATTCACATTCATAAATTTTCAAGCTGATATTTGTTTTGTCAATAAGGAACTAGCCCCCATCATGGTCATTTTCTTTTCACCATTTGTCATACATGCTGAACATTTTGTAGTCTATTTATCATCATAATTGTACATTGTGCTATAACATACATGTCCCTTGTGCCTTGTTCCCCGAATCTGTGTTTCTTTCTGAATATATAATTGTGCCAAAAGCTGTGTTTCAAAGCATGACGAAGACAACTGTTTGTGAATCCACGATTCCCCTGAAAAATAAAGAGCAATGTTCTCAACTGAGCTGGCCCAGGAATATCCTTCCCGCCATTGGGAATCGGATTTAAATATAGGAATACTGTGATATGTTTAAAATAACTAATAATCGTTAAAACATCACTACAATATCGACCATGAAGATCCTGAGTACCAAATTATTAGATTAAATTTTAGACCTCATGACTAATAAGGCTGACGCCACCACTAGTACCTCATCAACTACAAGTTCAGATAATGAAGATGAAAACATAATTGGTGCTTCTGAAGCGTTTACTTGCTTAGATATTGCCTTGCGTTGGTTTGAAACACAAGCTGAAAGCGACCAGTATCAAATATTTGTCCTTAAAAAAGTACGTGACCTAGCCGCTCGTAAGTGGGTAGGCTTGCTTCGGCAGACGAAGATTGAAGATTTTTTAAGCGTTAATTGTACCTAATATGTACATATATTTTATTACAAGATTGTCTGCACTTTTTTATGTTTAATTCCTATTTTTCATTAAAAATATAAATGTAAATATTACGGTTTTCATTCACCTGTACGTAAATATGTATGGCTGAATCAATACAGTTCGATTATCCGAAAATACCGGTTTTCCGAACACCCATGTCCCCCAATTAGTTCGGATAATCGACGCTCTACTGTATTATCATGCATATAAAGACCGGCTCTTATCATAAAGATTATATCGATGGTCCCTATGTAAACTAAGATCTACAAAAAGGCAATTTTACATGAAAACTGTTTGGGTTTAAATTTCACAAAATAATTTTTTAATTTTGTCTAGCTTTATGGTATGTTAAATTATAACTTAAAACTGATCAAATTTATAAATATGTTTTATTTATTCGGTGTTTCTTTTTTTAGCGGTCGGTCTAGCCTGTTCACTCCTTTCCTCTATTGCAAATTCCTTTGCATGCGTTACACATCACAGCGCAACCCGTACACACGTAACATGTTCCACGAGCTGCGTGTGTATACCGAGGCAACGGCAGCTCGTCCGATGTTGCCAGCTTTTGTGAAACAGGCACTGCTGGCCTCCGTTGATTTCACTTGTAAGCTGGCTCCACCTACGCCGCCAGCTGAGGAATAAGGAATAGTGCACGGATAGTCCGTATAATAATTTGCGGCATACAACACTGTACTTTTGGGGATGTAAAAATAAAGGTTTTTTTTTTACATTATTTTGAACTAGTCATATAAATTTTTTAGATTTTATTAACCCTTAACCACCTACCATACGTCTCACAGACCCCATTGAATTAATAATCGTGAATATTTTTGGGCCAAATTTCGTACTAACTTGTTCATTCCTTTACCTTTTCCCCGAGCCCCTAAGTGTCGCGTAAGCGCTCGTCAAAGTTGTACATGCGTGGGATTGATTCAGATGAGTAAAAAACTATCGCAGCGAGTCTGAGAGACCTACGATAGGTGGTTACGTATTTTTTTTAATTGTGATTTTTAATGGTTTTCGTTTAAAATGGCTCTTAGTGACACTATATCGAGCGGTGTTTGGAACAAGATCATGTTGGGCTAGATCATGTATTGGAAGAAAGTTGTGCGTCTGATTCCGAATACGAAGAGCCAACTGTACTGGGTAATAAAGTAAATTCCACATCCCAACATCATTTGTCTTCAATCTTACGTGGAAACGAAGAGTTTTCATCTGAAGATGATGAGCCTTTATCTGAAATTCGATCGAGACCATGGAAAAAGAATTATTTTGTAAGGAATCACTTTCGTTGGTCATCTGCCCTACCGTTTTTACAATTGAGAACTTTGCAGCATAATATAGTGCAGGGAAGAAGAAAAGATAAAAAACCAGCATATCGGAGTGAGCTAAATTCTTTTGTCTTGTCCACTGGCTATTTGGCAGCATTTTTTTTATGAAGAATGCAATGTGTAATTGCAACAATGTGAAATTCAACGTATCCTCCTCAGAAATGTGACCACTCCATCAGCAGTTCCATGTAGCAGCAGTGCTGAAAAAACTTGCAAATACATAATATATGTGTTTCAAATGTAAAGCACCAATTTGCCTTGAATGCTCAAACAAGTTGTGTTTTCGGTGACGTGAAAAACTATGAATTTATTTATTGAATTATTGCAATTTTATTGAATTTGTGATTTTATGGAGAATTTTTTTTTTTTAACGTTTGTTAATTATTCAACATTTAAAAAAAGTAGTAAGAAGTTCCTACTCTATATGATTATTTTTGTGAATCTTATTTTCCAAATATGTTAGTTTGTAAGTCTGAAATAAAAGATATTGACAATTATTTAAGATTAAAAGAAAAAATGTTGATTTTCATGTGCCTTTTTTTCTAATAAAAAGTTTAATATGTTCCTCAATAGAATTTTAATAAAAAACAAAACCTTTCTTTACTAAATATTACCATTGCGAATTATTTTATTCGGGAGTCCCACAGACGTAATGACAGGTGGTTGTGTAACAACAATATGTAGTAGTTAGTTAAATTTTTTTGAATATTTGAGTTTGGAGGATTTTGGCAAATAACAGATAAAACAGATACAAAAAAAATGTAAGTAAAACGTTACCATATAAGGTATCAGGTTATATTGTTAAATATTGGCCCGAATAAAATTAGATGACATGATTATTTATCGAGCTATCATTAACATTTAATTATCATTTAACATTACCCCAATAAAAATATATTTAGGCAATAAAATTTCTAATCATTTTGTAACTTGAGTCTTTTAATTCATAACTTTAAATCATTATCATAATAATTATTAAATCATATACTAAAATTATAAAAATGGTTTAATAATTTTATATTAATGATTTCTAAGACAAATTTAATAATCTTTCTCGAGATTAATATTTAAAAGATTAAAAGAAATTTTTGTTTTAATTCTAATTTGTAAAGCATTTGTTTCTACGTTACATTTTAGTAAATTGTAAGCCATGGGAGAGCCGGCCGTCATCATCATGTCTGTATAAACACAACATGGAACAAAAAACATACTGGAAATTAAAAAACAAGATGCACACAGCTGACCCGTGGTTGCGAGTATTGAACATCAGGTAGCAATTAATGCTCGTACATTACAATAATATTAGTCAGTAATTTAAGAAAATCAAAAAAGTAAGCATCCCATTCCAATAATTTCAAATTTATTGTAGTAAATACATTGAAACAAGAGCAGAGAATAGACAAATGCTAATGAGAATAGACCGTTGCTAATATAATTTATAAGCCACACAATATTGTTTTTCAAGACATCAAACGAATCATTATAAGCCAATTAATTAATATTGCAGTCGAAAACAGAGAACAAGGAATAATGTAGAGGAAGCATGAATTTTAATGTTAAAAATGAAAAGGATGATTTTTTTAAATAAAAATTAATACATCTCATCTCAAAGCCAAGCCCTTGTTAATTTCAAAAATTCAGACTAAATCAAAAGGAAGCTTGCGAAATTTTATCAAAATTCTCCACGTATGTTAAGGCCAAGACCACTGTGAAAAAATATTTTTTGTCATTTTTTTTTTTTCATTTCCTGAAAGAAGCATTTGTTAATGCTCTCACCAAATATTTTAAAGAAATTTGTAAAATTGACGGAGATACAGCGGTTAATTTTTATTTATTTGTATATTGAATTATCCTTCAGCAAAACGTTGAATGCGTTTTTCTCAATAGTACATTCAAAAGTACAAAAGTACATTTACTTTCAACCTGGTTGACAGCATATCAGAAAAACTATACATCCGATTTGCATGCGCTAAGTTGTAAATTGTTTGAAAATGCAGTCTCTATGGCACCACGTAGGGATTTTTGTATAAAGGGCCCCCTTCTATTTTTTTTTTTAATAAATTAAGAAAATTTTCTATAAAAAATTGAAAATAAAATTTGCTAGTCCGTCATTTTTTTTTAGATATCGAAATTCCTCTACGTGATTCCATAAACCTATATGTCCAGTTTCTAAATATATTTTTATTTCATTTTTTAGTTGTACCGTACGGCTTAATAGCCGTCAACCACCCAGCGGCAAATTCGTCAGAGTATCCTCTTGGAAGCAGCGTACACCGAAAACTATACTTTAGATTTGAGTACAAAAATTTGTATGCAGTCTTCAATATGTATTCTATGTATCGTTTGCTTAAAAATAATTACGAAAAATACACCCTCATACCGCGGGCGCACAGTGGCCTGGGGCCTTAGCAACATGAAAAAATATTTATAAAGTCTACTTTCATAAATTAATATGGGCATAATTTAAAAACTAAGCTGTATTTGATTGATTTTAGAAAAAATTAAGAATTTATTGGTAAGAAATGACATAAGTTATTAGATATTGTTATTGGTAATATGACATAAGTTATTAGATATGAGATGAAGCTTGGTTAAGAACCGAAAACTTATGATTTTTTTAAATATATGTGATAATTTAGTGTGGCAATATAGGCAGTTTCATGTGTTTATGTCAATGATCTTGTTCTGATGAATATATTTAAATGCTACAATAAGCTAATGTTTAAAGCAATATTCTAAAGCATATAATATAATTAAAGTTTGAGTTAAACTGTGGCTTTAAGTCAGCAAGTCTCACTCACAAACTTTGGATCCAGCCTACCTCATTCTCCGTTACTTACAACTTATAATTTAACAAATGATTCAATGTAAAATTCCAGTACTTTCAGTAATATGTACACATATTTTGCTAACATTTCCTCAAATTTTTGTATGTGAAAAGAAAAAACCTGAGTGGAATTTTCAGGTCTAATGCATAAAATGCCATAATTTTTGCACTGGGGTAGGAATACACAGAATAAGGCTATTTATTAGTTTGCAAAAACATATAAACCCATCGGGCAAAAAGCCGCAATGAAAATTTTAAAGTTGCAGTGGCATCTCTGTGTATTTCAATATAACACAATGAAGGCATCCTGACTCTTGTATTGAAATTGAGATTTGTAGAAGTTAATTATTATTATTGTATGTGAGCTAGATCGGTAAATTGTCACACTAGAGGGAACATTGAATCTCGTAACTTATTGGCTAGGATTGAAAGTGAAGAGCGGTATTGTAATAAGTGATTAAAGTGATTAGAAAACCACAATACTAAAACACAAGATTATCATTACAGAATGGAGATATCCAAATTTTTCAATTTTACTTTATGTCTGATACTCGTAAAACAAATAATCTTAATTTTAATGTTTCATTACAGTTTATTTATAATATTATTATTACATATTATTTTGTGTACATTTGCAAAATTGTTTAGTATGTGCACTTTACTGTTGATGATGTAAAATCGATAATATGTGAAAAATAAAACAAATAAAAACAAAAAAATAACTATTTCAGATTAATTTTACTTAGTCAAATGAAACTAATCATCGTTTTAAAATCATAGCAATGCAAAATGAAACAAAAAAGGAAACCAACGTAAAACAGCCTTTGATAATAATATATATACAACCAAATACAGGCACAGAAACTAACAGATGCAATACATACTGCTGAAGGATATTGGTATTAGTGAAAGCTTAGGCAGACATGCTTCATATGAGACATATGAAGGATATGGTGAGGATGATATTCAGAGACAGGTAGGAAAACAATTATCTTAAAAACTAAACACAATACAGAAGCTATTGAATGCGACTTGACAAATGAAAATTTATATTTCAGAATACTGAATACTTATGACGCATCGAACTGGGACCAAAGATAAATATATTGCAATTTTCTGATTTATTCTTACTCAATTCTATTAATTTATATCTACATACTTAGCTCATAGTGTTGAACACCCACGATAGAAAGTCAGTAACGGCCTACTCAAAATAAAATTCTGCTCGGCTTAGTGCAAAATAAAGATGTTTGTCTTCCAATACATTTTGCACTTTCTGGAAATCTAATGAAATGTTATATCTTCTGATATGTATTGAGTGCATCTTAGCAACCAACATGAAAGTAACGGCCCCGATACAATGCTTAACAGCCTTAGTCCGGGTATCACGCTAGCGACGCATCGTTAACATGATGAGTTCCAGTATCCACTGTTGTGTTATGTAAGCCATTAATGATATGACACTAACGTGATACTGCTGATGAAGACTACTTTTAGTGTTGCATCTTTTTAATTACAGGATGTAACAGAGCTAGTCCACAATGCTTAACAGGTCTATTCCTGCCTTGATTATGAGTCGAAAATATTCAAGCCCCGTGACCTAATATCTATAATTATGGGGATATACAATATCGAAGATTTAAACTTTTTTCAATATTTCTGATTTATTTTGCAAAACATTGAAATATCATTTCAGTAACTGACTTTAATTGACTTGTATTGAAAATAAATAATTAATTTGATTTAAGTTACTTTAATGATAGTTCAACAGAACTATCATTAAAGTAACAGTTCAGAAAATAAGTCAGAAATATTGAAAAAAAAATGCAATTTTTGAAGTTGCGAATCTCCATAAATATTAATATTGATTGGGTCATGGATGCTTAACATTTTCGACTCGTAATTGAAGCAAGAATCTACCTTTAAGGATTGTGAACTGGCTCTGTTACACCTGTATATATTTTTTAATAAAGTTTTAATTTAATATGACTAATATTGATCACTCCTGATAGCCCCATTCCGTTATATCATCCGACATCCTCTTTGTTGTGCATGGCAAGGACACCACCGTGTCAAGGCATGTCCGTTAAAATAATTATAAAGTAAAAAGCATTTATAATTCAAAAGAACTATTGATTTTTTTTTTATTTGAGAAATCATTGAACAAAATCGAGAGCCTTTTTGACATGGCTGTATTTTACTCAACCCATGAACGTTTCAATCATCTTCTTTCAGTTTTTTAATTTAAAAGAATTATTATTTGTTAAAAACTTAAAAAAACTGTTAATAAGTACAATGGTGACTCAGTATATGTCCTTAATCTGTTCCAAATCCTTGGACTTGTAACAAACAGGACATATATGAAACTATTTTTTCCTAAGAGAAATATAGGGAAAATGATTAATCTGTTCCCATGAAAAAAATCCTATTATTATTGGCATATTATTTTTTTTTTTTTTTTTTTTAACAAACAGACCGTCAATAGGTCATTATTGACCCCGATAGATGGTCCTAGAGTGACATTGGAGTACAAAGTATGAATATTTTATGAACAATTGATGGAGCTGCCTAAAATAATTTAAACACTGTTTCATATTAAAAAACTTTCATAAAAAAACTACATGAAATAAAAAGAAATATAACATACTTTTTCTGTTTCTTTTCCCTAGATGGACCTGGTTGAGTATCACCAGGTTTGAAGTTTACTAAATATCTGTCCAAAGAACTATGTTTCTACTCAGAATGTTTCAGAAATGTGACATTGTCTGATCAATCCTGACAATGCTATTACAGCTTGTTTTGGCGAGGAGGATATAAGTGCGGACTATTTGACGCGCGCATGTCACATTCCAAACAAAGCTCTTATACCAAATAAGAAAATTTGCATACAAACTAGACATCTATCGAGTTGGACTTATTCCAAAGCAAATGTTTACTGAGACACACTGTATTCTTTACCATCAGGAAAGTAAGTTTTTGGCAAGAAAACTAGCTACTCGGAGTGAGTCATTTTTAATTATGTGTAAAAAGATAAAATATTATTATTGGAAACATATGCGGCCTTAGTATTGCAAAATATTTGAAAATGTATTTAAAAAAATGTTGCCACAATTGTGTGGCCATATTCTTAATGGGAGGGTA
The DNA here is from genome assembly GCA_016648135.1 of Agrypnia vestita. NCBI lineage: Eukaryota > Metazoa > Arthropoda > Insecta > Trichoptera > Phryganeidae > Agrypnia > Agrypnia vestita. The sequence goes on along the minus strand of JADDOH010006733.1, from coordinate 44,979 downwards.
TAGTGCCGCCGCATATGTGCAGCTACATTATTCTGCGTTTAAAATACAATAAGTAATAGCTAGCTCCACTCAATTCTGTGCTGTCCTTGACCTTGTATGTGGAGAAAAGTCTCACCCATACACACATCATTAGAAAAGATTGAAATTAGGTGACATGAATACATAAGATGCTCAGCCCATTAAATTTAACAAGTGAATTTTAAAATGATAGATATATGGTACTGGTTCTTATACGAACGTGTTGTGTTCTGAGGACTCGGCATCGACATGGCTATCTGCTTATAGTTGCTGGGAAGAGCCATGCTTGAAGAATTTCAGATACCCTAAAAACATTATCATACAATTTGTTGAAAATGCATGAATGATTTCTTATTGCATGAATTTAAAAACAAATACAGAAAATCTATCAATTTATCTATATATATCATTGAATCATTTCGTTCTCCACAATAGCATATATTATGCTTCCCTGCAGATAATCTTAGTGCACTAAACGGTTACCATAAAAAAATGTGTTTAACACAAAATCTAAACATTTCTTGGCGATATTGAAATAAAAAGAAAATCTTTAAACCTTTAAATTACAATAACTCCAATACTCATATATTTTTGTTGCTGAGTTTGAATATTAAAAACAATAACTTTCGAAGAATGACAAATTCTGTTGACAGCCACAAAACACGCCAATAGTCATAAACAATAAGAGAAATATATACATAGATAAAATTAATATGAACCACTTTTAATAGACAATAAAAGAAATTTCAGAATCAACACGTCATATAATGTCATCAATGTTAGGATTTACTAAACTTCAGGTGTAAAATACTGAAGTATTTTAAGTACTCTTGTAACTTTTATTTGAGATTTATATCTGATTGTATCGATGATTGGTTACTGATTTTTCGCAATTTGACAGCAACCACCTTTACTAGACAATAGCTATATCTCAGTTACCAATAATCAATACGATCAGACACAAATCTTAAATAACAATAACATTTATAACTGGTTGAAATAATGGTTCAACTACCACTCGTGTTTATTGTCGTAATGTAGATTTTTTAATGCACATATTTTAGTTTGTCATCCAAAAAAAAAATATATATCATAGCTATCAAGCTTTCCTGATTGACAAACCCAGAAAATCTGATGATTTCATTCATTCCTTGGTTTCGGACAACCTTGCGATTTTACTTACTCATAAATCTGAACCGGCATTTGTGAGGATACTATTTAACATCGCAAATTAATTAAAAGTTTCTGACTGCTGTTTAGAAAGTCAAAAACGCTAAAAAGTAGCAGAGCACTTGTCAGATTTATCTTTCGGAAAATTCATTTTTTTTTAACAGAGTGTCATTTTCTTGAGTGGCGGTACCGGTCTAAGGGCCGGTTGTTTCAAGTTGGATTAAAGTAAGCGTTCTTTTAAAGCATGGATTTTTACGTTCTCCACCAATCAAACAATCCGTTTTCGTAAAAATCTATGCTTTAATCGAACGCTTACTTTAATCCAACTTGAAACACCCGGCCCTAACCCTCCGCCAACCTGATAGGTAACGTGATCAAACCGCTGCGCCCGTAAACAAATGAGAAGAAAGAGTTTAACTCTAGAGAGACAGAACAACGACGCCATGTTTTTAATAGATATATATGTCTCCCATAACATCAGACGTATCATGTGTCTCTTGTTTTTTATTTTACTTTCTTACACGTATATCTAAATTCGCCCCCGAAGCTTAACTCCAGTTGAAAAATAAACATCAAAAATTCAATCAATTGCTCTATAATTCCAAAACCTACCCTAAACCTGTATCTTGTGAGTACACGCATAAACCAAATATATATTTTTTGTTCTTTACTTCCAGCAAAGACCTGATACCGAATGCTTTTCAAATACAAATACTTAGATAACAATTATTTATGACAATTTTATCAAATATTCGATACCAACCATTTGTTATACTTAATGATTTATTTTTGTGTGAGAACGTAATTGTTGTATAAAACTAGAAACGAGATTTCTAAAAACAAGTAAAATTACGGAAATCGAAAAATCTTTGTATTTTTTTCTTTCAAGAGAGACCAACGCAATGCTTTATAAAGTTTTAATAGGTTTTCATAGCTCAGTGGTCATAACACTGACTTCTCAAGTAAACAGCAAGTAAACAGTCATGCAATCAGTAAAGTGTGCATCCCGTTTAACACCAATATCGATGAATTCATTGAAAGTGTCTACAGTTGCCGGCAAACTTCTTGAAATTCTTTGGTGTAGTGGGGGAATGCGCAGAAGGCAAAGGGTCTCTTTGGTGGAATGGTACATGCGCAAACTTCCCCCCACTACGCCGTAAAATTTCAAGATGTTTGCCGGCTACTGTACCAAAGCACTATATTCTTGTACATTGTAAATAGATGTGGATTTCAACAATTTCATACTGTCGACATTGACGATTATATTAAGTCGGCTGAACTGCCAATATATGCTAATATTGGAATAGATATGTATCATTATGAGGAAGAAGACATTTATGTATATGTACTTTTTAAATTATTTTTCTATGCTTTTAATGCATGACGTATGCAGGTCGCACAGGTGGGAGGTTGTACATTCTTGTGTAGTAAAAAGTGTCATCTTTGTCAAACACGTTTTGATTTACCTGTTAACGCATCTATTTTGTAGTCTCCGAGGGAATATTACTGTGAGTACAAACAAATAAAGACCATGTTTTAATTAATATATAAAGTACTATAGTTTGTCCTATATTCATATTTAATAATTTTATTTTACTCTAATTGAACTTCACATTTTAATTAACTGTACCTTCGTGCAAGCCGTCAAATGGTTACATATTTAATTACGTACGTAAGTTTGGCATTATTTGCTTCAAATTTGATGTTAATTTGAAATTTTACATTTTAGACCGAAAATGACTGACAATTCTTCAAGTGGCCAGAATTCGGAACAGCAACCTGCTCGGGGTTTTGAAGCTTTGAAAAGTCATGTTATAGCTAATAAACTTGATGTCGCACTCTGGGTAACGAGAGTACTTACAATCATATTCTGCATTGGATATTTAGTTCCCATTTTCAAGTAAGAACATACATTTTCTTTTCTTTTTATACATTTTTAATAAGTACAAACCTGTTTTTATATTTATTTGGCCGTGCATAAGTACACACTTTGATTTTATTCGGCGCAAAGTTCACTTAGGATTAAAAGTCTTGCTTCTTTTGGATATGATAAAAAATGTAATACTCCTTATTTTTAATGTCCATGATTATATTGTCGAGAGTTTAACATGTATATATTCGATTTGAGAAAGCTTGATAACTCTTTAAAATTAGAGAAAGTTGTTTCTTCAGATTTAATGAACTGCATGTTTGAGGAAAGATAAAGATTTTCTGGATTTCCAGCGATTCTAAAAAAAGTTGTGATGCTTTAATATTTAAAAAAAGTGAAAGTATGGTCATAAAAATATACCAGTTACTTATTATTGTACAATTCTGAGAGTGACATTGTCACTGTGACTGTCATAAGAATGACACTAAAAGTGCATATAAAAAGTGAAATCAAAATAGAAAAGAAAGTCTCTCGAGCACATACAATGTGTGCAGAGATTAGCTGTTACTTTTATATTATGTTGTCGCAGTTTGAACACCACAAAATGTGGTCAGCATAGAAATGAAAATCAACTGTAATAAAACTGGACTGCAGATATAGATAATAATTGTGTTTTTGCATTAGAAAGATCATTCTTTAGACTTTGTGAATAATATCATGAGCATTATATTTAAATGAGAAAACTTTGTGAGTTTAAGATGTACAATTTGTTATGCAAACTTTTAATCATAATGTTTTCAATCCATTTAGAATAATATGAGTGAATAATGTGTAATGTTGAGGGGAAAATAAATAATTTTAACTTATTTATAAAAAAATTACTTATCTCAAAACATGTACGAATTTATTTGTATTTTTATAACAGAATTTTGATTTTCATGCCCGTCAGATGGTTATTTGAAGTTATTATGCTGAGGATCAGTTTTTGTCAAACAATTCATTATCGTGGTTCCCTCTATCTTTATCACGGCCTTTAAAAATAATTTGAAACTTCACAAAACCATCCCATAGTAATGGTCGGAATAAATCTTAATATGGTTTACATCCTTATGTACGTACTACCAGCCAAATCTAATGTGATGGTATTCGAGAATAATGACATGATCGTCGAGCGAGCTGGTTTTTATAGGGAGCTAGTTTTTATAACAAAAAGAGTTACTGATAGAAATAAAATCAATGCTACATTTTATTTTCTCTTGTATATTCTTTAACGCATGAATATAAGAGCACGATAAAGGAGATGGTAGTTGGAGATTGATTACTAGAACTGTCTCCTTTTTAAGTAATACAGGTGTCTTGTAACTAGTAGCAGAAACTTGGGGGAATCTTCCTTATTAAATTTTGAATAGAAAATATTCTCTATACTCTGGGAGGAATGTCGACAGTTATGCCCGTTTTAAAAAAAAATCTGTAAAACTTTTGACTATTCCTGAGTTAAATTATATATTTAATATTAAAAATTCACTCATTATTTATTATATATTTAATGGAATTATATGGCATTCTATCCTCTCTATCTATCCCAGTGGAGAAATGGCGTGATTAGTTAATCATATAAGTTACTGTTATGATAATCCTAGTTTTACAGAAAATAAGTTGGAAAAAAAAATGCAAACTGTGATGTCGCTTTTCTCCATAACCGTCGACCCAAAGTGTAAAGAATATTTTCCGTTCAAAATTGAATGAAAAAGACCCCTTAGAAGTTTTTGCTACTAGCTACAATACAATGTATGTGTTAAAAATGTGTGCGACAATGACAAATTTCATTTGAAAATATATTTAAAGTCATGCCTGGATGTAGTCATGTCACAAAAGATTATTAAAATGACATACTAAATAATTTACCATCAATCCGTTTCTCTGAGGCGGCGGAGAGAATGGAGGATTACCTTTTCTGTCCTGACAACTCAATCCACAACCTAATCCACATTTTTGCATCTTCGCACGTCAATTGTTGAGACTTTTAATAGGACCATCCTCCAGTATCCACCTGTTTGTTCCACGTCTTCTGTGGCTATTCTCTATTACTGGTGCCTCGGTACTCTCGGTGTTGATGTCATAAATCTTTCTTACTATTCTCTCTTAGTTCATTCACTCAGCATGATTAAATCACATAAGCGAATTTATAATCCTCCACAATGCTAAAATCAACTTTACATTCTTTCCTATTTTATTATTGATGCAACGAATATGAATGTTCATATTCGCCGAATAGTAGATATTTACCGAATATTCGTATTCACCGAATATCATCAAGAATATTAAAAACAAACTATTTATAACTGAACGCGAAGCAAATTATGATTTGGCTGTGCACCGTGTATCCAAACACAGCTACGCACTCTAGTAGTATCGTGGATTTCCCTAAAATTGAATGAATGGATTTTTGAGTTCTCAAGTTGTCAATCGTTACTTGTTTAACAGCATAATGTGAGTTCTTTCATCTAGTTTCGTTGGGTTATTAATAATGTTAGGTGCTCATTTCATGTAGTTTTTGTTTTGTAATATGTATTGTTCGTTCCATTTTATTTCCTTTGTGTGTAAAAGTGTTGACTCTTATAGAATAATTTCTAATTAAATCTAGTAACATGGCAAAAACCTGGCCCTGAAGTATTTTTCATTAAAACCGTCTACTGTCGCCTCAGAAAGACTATTTTTTACCGCTGGGAATGTACAAACAGATAAAAGAAATCGCCTAACGCCTCAGAAGTTACAAATATTTTGCTTTTTGAACAAAAATTTGCCAGTGGTAAATTTTAATTATTAAATCTCTTAGTAAAAAAAGAACAGTGGTGTATTATTTATCACCGTGTTGGATTATTCGTATTCGCCGAATAGTAGGTTTGATATTCGTATTCGTGAAAGTAGCATTCGTTGCATCACTATATTTCATTCATTCTTTACACTATCATAAATAGGTTTGCCGCTTATGCAAATAAGTGATTTCATTTCCATTACATCAAATCTACTTTTGTTTCCCTTCTGTGATCTTCAGCTCAGTGACATCAATATCTCATTTTAAAAAATCCTTAAAATTATGTTAGTTTCTATTGCTTACATTTGTGTATGAGAGCACATACAATATGTCTTAACAAATGGTTTTTATTGCTTCCAAAGTCCTCGCATAGTATTTTTTGAATATCATTAATGCAAAAAGCAATGCCTCGTCAGGCCTCTTTACGTGTCATGTGATATTATTTCTTGGAGCGTGAAATTCTTCGCAAGACTGCATTTTTGAATTCTTTAACTGTTTTAAGTTATACTGGTTGCCTTATGAAGTTGTAGTCTAGAACAGTATTTAATTAATTGTTTCGATTCTGTATAAATTTATATAATAATTATTCTTGCATATTTCATTCTCTGAAGTAATGTTGAAAATTGTTTTACGCTGAAAAGATAACATTTATTTACATAACAAAATTGTTGTAATACTTTTAAGCGAAATAATAAAACATTGATAAATAAAACAAGATTTCTTAAAAATATTATTATTAGAAATCCAAATATTTTTAACACTAATAAATATTTATATTTTTAATTTTAATACTATGACAAGAATGTGATGGGTATTGCATATCATGTTAATTTGTAAAATATTTAATAATTTTTTGTGGAATAAGAGCACATCATTTTTTTTTGTGGAACACCATGAAATGAAATGAAATGATAGGTCATTAATCTTATTTAACTGTGAACACTTTTTAACACTAAAACATTGATCATAATATATATAACTATTGTTTATCACAATGGAATTTATAAGGTTTTAATATGTTTGTAATTTTGATAAGATATAACACAAAACTTACTTAGCTTGGTTCAACTTTCTAATATAGTTTAGTAGATTTGATAAAAAAATATATAATTGATTACCTTTAATAGTAACAGAAACATTTTCATGAATCACTTAAAAAATTGATTTGAAATGATCACTGAATTGTTATTAAAATATTAAAATGATGGGATACTAAGAATTATTTATAAAAAATTGAAGTCAGGATAAAAAAGTTTATTGAATGATGTGTGTTTAAACTTTTTACTTAACTATGTACCCTACGTTCCCACTATGTCAAGAAAACAAATGAAGCTAGCATTATTGTATTATTTTCATCTTCCACTTATACTCTTCACTACTGATGGTTTTTGACAGCTATGTTTTACAGTAGAACCACATTAATTCAATCAAAAGTTCATTAAATTCAAGGGACCCAAAAAATCATTTTGATATATGCGGAACTCCATTGATTCTATATTCAAGGTACAAAAAAATCCCTCAAAAAAAATTCAATCAAAAGTTCATTAAATTCAAGGGACCCAAAAAATCATTTTGATATATGCGGAACTCCATTGATTCTATATTCAAGGTACAAAAAAATCCCTCAAAAAAAATTCAATCAAAAGTTCATTAAATTCAAGGGACCCAAAAAATCATTTTGATATAGCGGAACTCCATTGATTCTATATTCAAGGTACAAAAAAATCCCAATGTGATTGCGAAATTCGCTGAAAACCGTAAAACTCACGAAAAAAGCCATTAATTTTGTGAAAATGTCAGTATTTTTGCATATTTCTAGAAATCATTTTATAAACATAATATTAAATTGTGCTAATACAAAAATCGCAACATTTCTATTATTATAGTACCTAATATTAGATATTGACACATTCGTTTTTGTCATTTGCGAAAAATTTTGAATTATGTGACCTAAATGTATTGATTTATGGTGCGAGGAGCTAATATTATTTTATTTATAATTATTGGGGTTAATCTACTATAAAATTAACATTTTGGGACTAGTAATTTTGAAAATTTTTAAATTATGTCAAATTTAGATTTATCAGGGTTCGAATAAACGGGGCTTTACTGTATTTCTAATTACTGTTTTTTTTACCATTCCTTTCCAGTTAATGCTATCCTGGAAAACATATTAACATATAACTTTGTAAACTTTGCAACATTGTAACATTGTAACATTGTAACATTGAATAAACGAATAAACAAAACGAATAAACAAATATTTTGAATTATATACTTCACATACTTTAAGAATTTGAAAATGTATTTTGCGATACAAAAAAAATCTATTCCAAAAATTAGTTTTATACAGGCACTTGCACATATGTACACAAAGTCTTAAACTGTATAAAGAAGAAAAAATATAATTCTTTACATGCAAGGTACAACAATGATTTACAACAAAAATTGCTCATTTGCACATAATATACTTAAGACATTTTATTCACTAATAGAGTTCAATGAAGACAAACCTGTTTGCATGGTGCTCACATTGACCTTTGCTTGTGACTGCTTACCTTGGTCGAGTCTCAATGACTTTTTTCAACTGTCTCATTGAATCATTCAATGTATTTCTCTTCATTTGTATACTTGATGTATATTAAATGTTCAAAATATGTCTTATTATAGTTAGGTAAATATTATACACTATAAGATATACTTAGCTGTCACTAAGGAAAAAATATATTCGATATGTATAATACATCAACTAGAAGATTTATTTAAAATATAAATTTATGATGTAAATTACATTAAATAATTGTTTATAAAATTTTAAAATTTGATTTACATAATGAATTTTGCTTACATGTAGCAAGCAACATTAAAATGTTCTCAAACTTTGAACTTAACATCTTCGAACTTTGCCCATCTACCAATTTTTTTAAAATCAGTCAATCATAGGGTATAGATTGATTCCATCAATACTAATTTTCTCTCTTTCATTGTGATTTATCTTTTCTATTAGCTTAACCGGTCGGTTGCCGGAGCGCAGATCTGCTATTTTACCTGCGTTTATGGGTTTTTAAAGCTTATCATTGGTTATATCTCAAGTTTTTGAATGAATGAACGAGTTCTATTTGTCAAGTAACCTCATTTGCTGTGCAAACCGGACAAAAAATCATTCCAAATGTCGTCTTCGAACCGCGCATTAATTGTGTTATTTATCTGTTAAAAAAGTGTTATTTTTAAATAAAAAAATGTTAAAACTAAGTATTTTTACATAGTTAAAAATTGAAAAGAACAAAAAAAATTTTTCACAAGTGTGAACACCAACTATGTCAATATCGGATAATTTAGTAATATAAATATCGCGATATTTGTATTAGCATAATAAATATTACGTTTTCAAAATGATTTCTTGAAATATGCAAAAATACAGGTGTTTTTCACCAAATCAACGGTGACTTTTCTCACGAGTTTTATGATTTTTAGCGAATTCCACAATCGCATCGTGGTTTTTTTTGTACCTTGAATTTCAAATTAACGGGGTTCCACATAATTCTAAATGTTTTTTTGGATCCTTTGAATTTCGAATTAATGTGGTCTTACTGTTGCATTACTTTTATAATATATATTTTTATTACATTTTTAACCTGAGAGTGGTTATCTATATCGAGGGGAGAAAGCCAAAAGGGCGTTAGTAATGATTTTGAACTTTACAAAAGAGCAAAAGAAAGTTCTCTCAATCTGATTTTGTCAATGTTTCTTTTATTATCATTAAACGATTTCCACATTTGTTAATCCAAAACACATATGGAAATCATTTAACAATAAAATAAATATTGACAAGATCACATTGACAAAACATTATTTTGCTCTCCTGTAAAGTTCAAAATATTCACTAATGCCCTTTTGGCTTTCTACCCTCGATATGTAAGACCAATATTTGAATAGATCCCTTGTGACTTTTTACATTTTAATTAAATTCACATTCATTCTAGTAGCTTCCTATTTTAGTGTGCGTAGTAGCATGTGGCTCTAAAAAAAACACGTAAACTAAATATAGTTGCCAAAAGTGCAATAAATATCTTTGTTTTGAATGTGTTGTGATGTGTCAAGAATGCTGTGTCTCTAGAAAATAATGATTTTGCTATATTTGTTTAAGTCTATTTGTAAGTGTTTTGTTACTCAATACCCAATGTTGATTGGGTTAATATAATTTTGTTAAATATTGGTATAATTCAATTCTTGTCATTTATAAGAATACATTTTCGAAATGAAAAATATGTTTTAATATTCTATAATAATATTTTTTATGAATTTAACTTCAATTTTAAAATATTTATCACAAACCAGTCCACAAGACCGGCACAAATTATTAATGTCTGAATTACATCATTGTCCTCAGATTAAATCAAATTTTTCCCTACTCTTTTGCATTTTTCTCCAAAGTGACTTTGATCACTTAACGTCTAACTATTAGAGATAATTGTTTTATGAATGTGTGCAGCAAAATGGTTTTCAATTATAAATGTTCTTAGGGTTTCACAGCTGCTCAGGGTCTATTCATCAGGGATATTCTGCTGTGTTTCTACGACCTTTCTGGCCGACATTTTGGATCATTGCAGGGTCCATCATCATGTGTTGTGTTGTGACAACACATCAGAATTTTGAGTAATGTAGTAGCAGCAACATTTCATGATCTGACACCGCTTATGATAACAGTCAGAAAGATGATTTTTTAACACAACCATTACACAGGTGTCTCTTTAGTAGCGAAAAATTCAATTTTTAATAAAAAATATTTTTTTACACTTTTTCAGAGTGAGTGAGTCAAGAGTTACTGAGATAAGCAAAATTAAAGTTAGCATTTTTTCTTCTTTAATATTTATGACTATCATGAAAGTAATTTATATTGAATATTAAATATAAGGACATATTCACTTTGATACAAGTCAAATAAAATGATTAAAACCTTGCAGAAATTTGAATTTCTTTTTGTAAGGTTACTACAGTGATAGTTCAACATTTTATAGAAAATCAGGGGAAATATTTTAAAAAGATGTAAACTTTGATGTCGCTTGTCTCTATAACTGTCAACATTTCACCCAAAGTGTAAAGAAATTTTCTATTTGAAATTTAATAAAGAAGACCCTTGAAGTTTTTGCTACTAGCGACGAGACACCGTATATATTACGTGAAAAAATAATCACTCATTATATCAATTATAAAAAAAATATTATGCTGCAATCACTTAATAAAGTATTACGATTGATTTTATGATATATCGAAGCATTTTTATATATGACATATGACATATAAGTACACAATGAATTAATACAGTTACCTCTGTCACAACCTCTAATGGTCACAGCACATTTGTGTTTCAGCAATGCAAGCAACGCATATTATAAGGCACTGTTGTCAAACGCAGCAGTCAGCGCCCTGCGATTGCACCAGAGACTCCCGGTGGTCTCGTTATCCAGAGAGTTCCTGGCCCAGCTCATGGTGGAGGATTCTGCACACTATCTCTTCTTTTCACTGATATTCCTCTACGTGGCGCCTGTTGTCTGTATCCTTTTCAAAACTGTTAAAGTGACATCAACCCTAACAATGGACACCACCAATTGCCTGTATAACAGTATCTTTAGCTGTGTATTTAACTTTTAATGTATAATTATATTCCCGTTTAATGAGAACAGGCTGATAACACTTTCTAAAATATTATTCACTATACTATGGAGTCTCAGTTCTCGATCTTAATCTGTTCCAGAATAATATCCAAAAAAAATTCAAAATGTCACACATGTTTCAGTCTAAAATCATGTTTTCAAAGAACTATTAAAAGCAAAGACACCAATATCCACTTCAATCAATTAGCCCCAAGGATGTCACGTGACAGCAGTATCCAATTATGTAAATAACAAAAGCAGTAATGTCCACTATTTGGTAGCAAACACATCAATATCTGAATTTTTTTCCAAATAATTGGTTACGTAAAATTCATGCTGCAATGTTCCCACTGCACGCCCCTGGCTGGTGTGTAGGTAGTCGAGGGAGATGAGGAGTGTTATTATTGTTTGGATGGATTCTTGTGTAAAAACATTTTGACATTCTTTCTCTTTTCTGTCTCACTATAAACATGTCTAATAAGGTTTTTTTTGCATTGCTATTGAAAGTGTATATGGTGCATTTTGCCATTTTGTCGAGTCGCACAATTTCCGATACGTAGCGATCGGCTATTCGAGAACACACGGTATTATCAACAATCGAGACGCTTTTTCTCAAACAAAATGACCGAGAACTGAATTTTTTGAGAAGGGATATGTTTGAGAACCTGAGGTTCCAATGCATTCATATAAAAGTAATCATATTTATACAAGGAACCTCATAAAAAAGACCTGTACATTTAATGCACTCTAATATTAACACACATAATTAAAATTTGCTAATCCAATTAAAGGTTTTTCATCATTCTTTTTAACTTTATGGTAATTTTTCAATATTTAAAAAAAACTTCTACACTCAGATTATCGATAATGCAATACTCAGTATTCATTTATGCCAACCAACTGAACGATGGTTCATTTATCACAGCGATAGATCTCTTGTGAAATCTTTTTTGTCACCCTTTTGGAAATATTTCAATTATCTTCTCTCAAAAATCATCCTTAGCATTACAAACATCACAAATAAATAAAATATCGTTTGCATCCTTCACGTCTGAATTATGTGTGCTAATTCTCTCATTTAATTATTGGCAAACGAAATTATATGTGCAATGAGATAAATGAGAACTAATTGTTGATAATCCTGATAAATTGTTATTTCAAAATTATAAACTAAAATACAGTACTGCTTGAAAATAATTATTCAATGTTTATGGTTTTTCCCTAAGTGGTTTGTTAAATGTTATTATTTATTTTTCAAGAAATAAACTGCCTAGCAATAAACTTTTTTTAAACTCAGAGGTATTTGTATTTTAAAAATATTGTCTCATGAATCACAATATTTTTGATTTATATTTAAGTAGCCATTATCAAAGTTCCATCACATAAAATATTCAAATGAATCCAAATTAATATAGATATCACATAAATAAAAATAATGATTAATCGAGTAAATAAACAAAAGTAAATTGTATTGCACACATAATTTTTTCCTTGTTTCTCCCAAGTAAAATCCTTAGAGATAACAGATGAAATGCACTATTATATAGATTTATGCATTCTATTAAGTACGTATATGTACACTGTAATTATTTTCCTGCATAATAATGTCTACGTCGGTAATAAATAACCGCATAGTTTTTCAAGGCCATTTAGTCATAATACAATACACTTAAAACCATCATTTTTTCTAAGTACATATGTTTTGCATTCAGCATTTAAAGTAATATTTTTATCAAATGAAAATCTTTCTTTTCCCATTAATACATATATATTTATATACAATCATCAATCTTTTGAACATTTCTAATGTTTTTCTTTTTGGATCTTTTCCTCCACTACTTAAAAAATATAACAATAACAATAAAAAAATCAAAACAGAAAATCAAATTGACATGTTACAAGTTGATTCGTTGAGAGTCTAATGATGTAACTACATATATGTACATATAAAAATCGTTTTTTTGAGTCTGCTACATATTAACATTAACTCCCGTTTGTCGGTGGTGTAACGTCGATCTAACATGTCCTAGAAAATATGAAATATCTACCTTATTTACGTAAACTAAAACGCAATTTTTTTTATAATCATCGAATAGACATTTTCACACCAAAATGACTAAATTAAACTGTTACGAATGTACGGATTTTTTAATTAAAAAATATTTATTCATTACTCTCGTATTTTCGGCCAGTGTGTAAAAGAGAACAGAATATTGCACGTCGTAGTTAAATTGAGCAAGTAGGAGCATGACAGAGATGGCAGTTGCTTGGGTTTCGGTGAAAGTGAAAACAATATTGAAAGAGCACGGTAGAGTCGCGTAACACGTGTTAGACAAAGACGGACTGCAGTCGCCGCGTCGTTGAATTTAGTTGGTAATGATACATCGGCATGAGCGCATGCAAATTCAATATGCCATGATTTTATGATAATTTACTAAAATTATGCAATATGTATGTTTACCTTACATAATTATATAAAGGGACTTTATAAAGTCTTATCTGTATTGAAAAAATATATTTTTTACCACACATTAAAAACTATGTCGATTTTTGATCATGTAACACTGTGTTACACCACCGTTCCTCAAGGTATTTTTAGCACAGTCTTTTAAGAGTTAATGAAGTTTTATTATATAGGGTTATTTGGAAAACATTAATAACCTCACAGAAACTTAGAGGGTTGCTATAGCTTAGTGGTCAGAGCACCGGCCCCGGAAAGGAGATGACCTGGGTTCGAATCCCAGTAGTAACCTAATATTTTTTCGTGAATTAGATTTTTCTGTGTGTCTTTTTAATTGATTAATTAATTTGATTTAAAAATTTCACAGAACTTTGTTCTGAAAAATTACAACTTCACAAATATGAATGTGTTCTTGAATATATACTATATTCCTGCCTTGATGAGTCGAATACCTAATATCAGTAGTTATGGAGATAGGCGACATCAAAGTTTGCATTTTTTTGTCAATATTTCTGACTTATTTTTTGTAAAATGTTGGACTATCATTACAGTAACTTATATCGAATATGAAATATTCATTCCCTTTAATACAAGTCAAATAAAATAATCAAAACATTCGAATTCCAATAGGAAAACACTCCAACTGGAATTTCTGCAGGGTTTTTATAATTTTATTTAACTTGTATTGAAACTAATGAATTTTTTTTAATTAATATATGTTACTGTAATGATTGTTCAACGTTTTATAAAAAATAAGTCAGAAATATTGAAAAAAATGCAAACTTTAATATTGCATAACTCCATCACTATTCATATTAGATCATGGCTGCTTCAACATTTTCGACAGTCAAGGCAGAAATGTAGTCTTGGGTATTATTAATGTTTTCCAAATAACCCTGTATATGTTTTTTTTTACATTTTAGTCTTAGAGTGGGGTAGTGTGATAATCAAGTTTTTTTTAATATGATATGATAATATGCCAATTTTAATTTAAAGTGTTGGAATTATTGAGATTGTCATATCTTCTTTCCCATATAATTTTTTTTTGGTATTTTGGATTTTTTTGTGAGTTATAATTACAGCTACTAGAATTATAGTTGATATACTAACATACTGACATGAGTATTTCCTTAACGTATTTATCCTCAGTGGTTATAATTCCCGTTGGATTGTTTGCCGTTCTTCACGCTGCAAGCTACTCTCTCACACTGTTGGATGTAAGCATTATTTAATAAATTAATTATTATTAATTCCAATATTTATAAGGAACAATAATATTGATCCTATTATAGTAAAATCTCGTTATTTCGAACCTCGATAATTTTCAAAAGTAAGAACAACAAATATGTCAATATCAGGTAGGCCTCTTTCCATTTAAGAAAGACAATCGAATTAGTATGTGTAAGCCTTGCATCCGAGGCACATTGTCTCATTGTGTTGGTGTCTGTACCCGTAAACACCAACACAACGAAACAATACGTGTCATACGTACGGCTCACACATACTAATTCGAACGTATTTCTTATATGGAAAGAGGTCTACTTTAGTAGAAATGAATTTTTGTATCAGCATAATAAATATTGCGTTTACGAAATGATTTCTTGAAATATGCAAAAATACAGACATTTTTCACAAAATTAATGTCTTTTTTAATTAGTTTTACGATTTTTTGGCGAATTGTGCAATCGCGTCTCGATTTATTTTTTGTAGCTTAAATTTCGAATTAACGATTCATAATTTGAAATGTTTTTTTTTGGTTCCTTGAATTTTGAATTAACGAGGTTCTACTGTTAAAATAAAATATAAATTACTATTTTGTAATAATAATATGTGTGTTCTATAGCGGAAAGCAATTGTTTATCGTCGATAGCTTGTTGCTAGTTATTTACATTTTTTCAGTGGCATTTAATTTGGGATAATTTCCAAAGAATTAATGTGTTCTAAGGAATCACAACTACGCCAGCGAATTGTGAATTTATAATTTAATTAATTGCTACTACAAACCACCAAAATATATAGACATGACCTAATGTAAATTTCCTGGAACACAACCAGGTGCCACGTCTGGTGGCAATTAATTGACCTGTATAAAAAAAATCACTATGAGCTTGTGCGTGAGTAGTTAGTTGGTGTAGTGGTCATGATGCTCGCCTAGTGATCTGGTGGCCAGTGTTTAAGCCAGAACATTCCAGAACACAAGTTAATCCTATTTTCATAGCATGGGCTTTTTGCTTAGTTTAGAAATCTATGCTTTAAATGAACTTTTAATTTAATCAAACTTGAAACAGCTAGACACACGCGAGCGGAGAAATTCTTCCGCTTTGGCCCAATCTAATGAAGGGTTTTAGTACAATTTTATACACTGATTGCCACTTAACCATTGTCATTACATTTATGTATTGTGTGCAACATGTTCCAGACTCTCGGTCAGAATTCGTGGTGGGGAGCTAGACTGATGATAGCGCTGGTGGAGTTCCAGTCCCGTAACATTCTCCGGGCTGTGTCACTTGCTGAGATTCTCTTGATGCCATGTTGCGTCATCATGATCTTCTTGTTAGTATGCTTTATAAATGTTACGTTTTCAAGAACATCAACATTGCTAGTAGCAAAAGCTTCGGGGGAGTCTTCACACAATTTTGAATAGGAAATATTCTTTAATTTTTACGTGAAACGTCGACAGTTACGGAGATAAGTGACATCAATTTTTTTTCTCAATATGTCTGGCCTAACTTTTGTAAAATGTTAGACTATCATTTAAGTAATTTATATCAAATATTAAAAATTCATTCGCTTTGATACAAGTCAAATAAAATGATTTAATCCTTTTATTTTATTTGACTTGTATTAAAGCTAGTGATGCAACGAATACGATTAATTGTATTCGCCGAATAGTAGATATTTAACGAATATTCGTATTCACCGAATATCATCATGAATATTAAAAACAAAGTATTTATGAGTGAATGCAACACAAATTATGGTTTGGCTGTTCACTGAGTATCCGTACACACCTATGCACTCTATTATCGGGGATTCCCCTAATATTGAATGAATGGCTTTGTTGAGTTCTCAAGTTGTCAATAGTTACTTGTTTTATCTAGTTTCGTCGGATTATTAATAAGGTTAGGTACTCATTTCATGTAGTTTTTGTTTTGTAATACGTATTGTTCGTTCCATTTTATTTCCGTTGTGTGTAAAAGTGTCTTATAAAATAATTTCAAATTAAATCTAATAACATGACCTCTCGTAAGCGTGAAAATAGTGATATTTATTTTCGATCGCTGGGAATGTACAAACGGATAAAAGAAATGTTGTGCTTTTTGAACAACAATTTGCCAGTGGTAAATTATTAACTTGTTGAGGGCCGGAAATTTTCTGAATTTTTTGTGATTTTTCTTTTTACGAAAAAACCATGAAAACATGAGTATATTAAAAAAAAAACACACATTCATATTATTTTATCGTAAGTGTCGAAATGCAATGAGTTTTTTTATCATTTAAGTAAAAAATATAATCTTTTTTTGAATTCCCATAATGTTGCCGGCGCAACATTTTCTGAAAAATAATAATAATTTTTTATTTGTTTATTAGAGACAACACTACTATTAATAATAATAATCTTCTTCTGTGTGGTATATTTTGTTGCACGGCATGGCACACGACAGGACATCGCACTCATAACACATAAATATGATACACTTTCACACACACACATATTTCAAATAAACGCAACAAAATTGCGTGTATTTTTGTTAATAAATCACTATTAGTATTCAATTGAATCATAAACCAACAAAAACTGACAAATATCGCAAAACATATCGTATATATTTGTATATACGTGTACAAATAAATCGAAAATCGAAAAAAATAAATCGTATTTCCCGCGCACATTGCGCGTGACCTTGACGATGGAATATTTGAATTTCGATTGCACAACACGCGATCGGGGCGCCATCTATAACAATTCTATACGATTTTGACGGCAGAAAAACTTCTGTTTTGATTGTTGATTTAAAATATAATCCGTGATGTTTTTGAGTTGAAAATGGAACGACAGGTCACAACAGGATTTCTCTATTGGGAAAAAATTACGTTTTTCAAATTCGATACGTGGCCGTCGATAAATAATTTATTTTGTGCCTGTCGCATATATGCGACGTGGCCCCAGGCTCATTAAATCTCTTAGTAAAAAAACAGTGGTGTATTATTTATTACCCTATTGAATTATTCTTATTCGTATTCGCTGAATCGTAGGCTTGATATTCATATTTGTGAAAGTAGTATTCGTTGCATCACTAATTAAAGCTAATAAATTTGTAATACTCTGTATAATTTACTGTAGTGGTAGTCCAACGTTTCTCAGAAAATAAGTCGGAAATATTGAAAAAAATGCATACTTTGGTGTTTCTTGGCCTGTACCTGTCAACATTTCACCCAAAGCGTAAAAAATATTTTCTATTCAAAATTTAATGAAAAAGGCATCCCTGAAGAACGTGTTACGATTTTACTTAAATTCATTTACATACATCCTGTATGTAAATGAATTTAAGTAAAAGCGCCTTTGAAGTTTCAACTAATTGACATCACTAAATGGGATAAAAACTGCTCAATTACATAATATTTTCTTCTTTCTAAAAATTCCAAAAGTAACTGATTTTAATTACATATTTCCAAAATTGTGAAAATAGTACCTAATTATATTTAAAAAAATATTATTTGTTTTAAATATAAATTGTATATTCCTTGTATAAATCACATTGATAGCATTATAACCAAAAAATAATTACATAGCAAGTTTGTTTATCTTATTATTGTGGTATCGCCAATAATACAGAATTGGAACATAGTTTACCTATGCCCATTGCCAAACATTAATTGACACACTTAATTTTTTTATCCCTTCTGACTTATAATTCATATACATACTTTTACATACATACATACATAATACAATACTTTTGGTCACATCTAGTTTGTGAAAGTGTATTAATTGGATAATTGATAAGAGTAATAGTTTGTAATGTGTCATCATGCATATAAAGACCGGCTGTAATCATAAAGATTGTATTGACGGTCCCTATGTAAACTAAGATATTTAAAAAAAAAACAATTTTACATGAAAGCTGTTTGAAGTTTTGCTTTACATACAAAATGATTTATTTTTCTGCTTTTATGTCAGTTTTTTCTCTAAAACAAAAAAAAATTATGTTGCGAAGAAGAGTATTTTCTATATATTGGTATAAAAAAGTAAAAAATGCAAGTTTACATGAGGACCTTCGATGTAAAAGATGAATGTCAAAATAGGATAAATTTATTAAAACTGGGTTTAAATTTCGCAAAATAAATTTTTAATTTTGTCTAGCTTTATGGTATGTTAATAATGATTCGGTTTTTTTTCAGCGGTCGGTCTGGCCTGTTCACTCCTTTCATCTATTACAAATTCCTTTGCATGCGTTACACATCACGGCGCAACCCATACACACGTAACATGTTCCACGAGCTGCGTGTGTATACCGAGGCAACGGCAGCCCGTCCGATGGTGCCAGCTTTTGTGAAGCAGGCGCTGCTGGCCTCCGTTGGTTTCGCTTGCAAGCTGGCTCCACCTATGCCGTCAGCTGAGGAATAAGGGATAGTGCATGGATAGTCCGTATAATAGTTTGTGGCATACAACACTGTACTTTTGGGGATGTAAAAATAAATAAATTTTTTTTTACATTATTTTGAACCAGTCATATATATATTTTTTAAATTTTATTAATCTTCATCTCACGTAAGAAAGTAGATTTTTTTTGTTACTTCAGTATTGTAACACAATTTTTTTGTTTTGCCTCAGATATTTTATTTTACCTTATTCTTTTGAAAATCATCTCTCTTTTATATATTTGTACCTACAATTATTTTTCATATTTCTAAAGTGCATTATAGGAGAAATCTATTATAAAATGCATGTATTAAACATCTTCCAGTCAGTATTTACTATATTTAAATATTTATTCTATATTTTTGACTGATATTATTGTAAACAAGTTATAAAAATATATTTTTTTGTTTAGTTTATTGGTTGGATCATGATATTAATAAATATTTATTTTTTCTATCCCCGTTAGGTTACACAAAGCACATGCTCTTAGCAATCACAAAGGGATAAAAAATGGTGTTCAAATTGTATGCTACATGGAATGCATATGTATCAATAATAATATACATAGTATTATAAGGAGGAATTTACGTACTGGTACTTTGAAAAATATATGTATAGTACATGAAAATAATTTTCATGAAGTTTTGCTGAAATTTTGTATCTTTTTTATACAAATGGAATGGATTAGAAAACAGTAAAGAAATTATGAATGTGCAACATTAGCATTTTGAATTCATAAGTTTTAAGTACAATATATTTTACAATAGTTAATGATTTGTCATATTTAGATAGATATTCTCACTTTTCCATTTGCGGCGTTTTCATACCCTATTTATACCCACATTGTTTTAAGCCGGCTCTACACTACTCGCGACCGAAGTTAAGCGAATACGATAGTATAGAGGGGTACTTCTGATCGCTTCGTGCTACTTTGGCTCGCTTCGGACGACTTCCGAAAGTTGTCGGTTTTTGCACCGAGTCAAAGGGCTCGAAGTGACCCGAAATTCTTGCGAAGTTCTATTCTAGTGAGTTCCTCGCGAAGTTGCATGAGTGTGTAGACACATACTTCAGACTTCGGTCAACTTCGGACTTCGCGAGTAGTGTAGTGCCGGCTTTATAATCATCAATCACATATTATTTTTTTTTAATGTCAACATTTTTTTTCATTATTACGTTAGTTTACAAAAACACAATTGATTATCAGCTGCGAAATCTATGTATACTTAATCATGGGAAAGACCATAGATGTCTCTAGCATAGTCTCTTTAAATATTTGAAAGAATACAGATTTAGAACATATATACAACTTTAAAAAAATATGATACTGTGGATGTTATTATGGTGGATTGGGAACGTTGCATTGTGTAAAGTGATCACTTAAGCCAGCTCATAGAGTTCATAAGCCCTGGGCCACCCTATAAAGTTTATTATGCATGTTTCCTACATAAATAACTTCTTCTCTGTGAGACTTCAATAATTTATTTTAAATTTATTTAAATCTTCAATAATTCACTTCCAATTTACGTGGAAAGGGCATTAAAAAATTTAACCCCTTGTTATGTGAAGTGGTGCTAGGCTGTACTAGTCCAAATTTGGGCACTGCAATGTTCCTAGCCGACCTTGGTCTGTCACTAAATCAGTAATTCCTGGAATAAAGATTAAATTAGAAATCCGTAAATGCTGGAATTCTATCAAAATGTTAGTAATCAGCAATTTTTTAAGCAAAATTCTAAAGGAATGTAATTTACTGTCTTCTTTTAATGTTTTCGAATTATCTCCTGTAATAATATGAATTAAAATTGAAATGAGCAATATTGCTCATTATTCATAATTGTGGATAACTTAATGTTTGTTTACGATTTAGAGCTTTCTGGTTGATTGAATTCATTAATTTGAAACCTGTCAAACTTAAAACATCAAAATTGGTAGCGTTACAATGTTATACAATAACTGTCAAGATACAGATACAGCAATATTGCTTATTTCAGAATACGGCCAAATATATTTCCTTGGTTAAAGTAAAATAAAACTCTTTAATTTAATATTGCAGAATTATGCCGTGATAGCGTTACGTATTTGGTTTGATGAATTTTTTTCTAATATAGTGCATTATAATATGGCCATAATTCCCAGAAAATATTACATGTTCTTTATAAAGTGCTTAATATAAATGAACGTGCAATAAAAAATATTTTTGCTTATTTTTAATCACTATATAATATTAACAGTTCCATCCAAGTAAGTAATTCAAAGTAAGTAGTATCTATGTTCATAAATCTGAAATAAACAATAATTAAAAAAATACGAATTTAAGATAAAATCATAAGGCATTAATTTGTTCACAATCTTTAGTTCTTTTTTTTTCATGTAATAAGTACAGCTCACTTTCATCGCTATTTTAAAATATCCATTTATTTTTAAACCTTAATTTTATTGCAATAGATTATTTGTGGGTTACTTAATGATTCTTATTCAACAATTTTTCTTGCAAAGATTTTTTTTTAAATCGTATACATCTATTATTTTTTCTCTTTATGGAATACTAATTTTTCATTTCGTCAAATTACAAATCAACAAAGGACCTGAAATTAGCCTCGAGCTGAGTATTTTGAAAAAGTTTGAGCAGTTTTGATTACATAAAATTTAAGTTTGTGCAGATTGATTGACCAATACATTTACAGTAGCTATCATTTAATTTTAATTTTTTTAGAAAAGTAAAATATCCGTACTTTTATTTAAAAAATGTTATCAATCCAATTCCGTCTCAGTGATAGTTTAATAAGTTTTTGTTGATTGGAATAAATAGAGCTATGCACTTTATTTGTACACTTAATTATGTATATATTGCATTTTATATAATGTATTATGGGAGCTGATTAGTTTTAATATTTCTGGTTTCAGATAAGAATAATGTATTAATTATTTAAAACAATAATAATGATCATAAAATTAGCATTGAAGTTGTTTAATCTGATAACCAATAACCTAACTTTGATATCAGTAAATCGTATTATAGGTACCGTAATATGGAATCATAAAAATTGTGTTTATCATCATCAATATTGCCTTTATTGCAACCGCACCAGTGTGAAATTTTGTGTGGTGATATTAAATATTTCACTGATAAAATTCCATAATTGAACCCCTGCAATAGGTTATTTTTAAAGGTTCAGTTAGGATATTACTGTTCATCGATCCACAAATACATTATTTTTACAAGTACTTTTTTCTTATCTATGTTGTTACTATGTATCAATATTATTCCAATTAACTGCAGAAATAAACTTATTGTGCAATGCTACTTTGTGTCATGGATGTTGTGTTTATGGGAAAATGCTTTATTGTACTTGATAGTGTTAGCACTTAAAAATCATTTTAATATCTTGCACTACACTAACTGTTAATTGTTTAAATGTATGATTGGCTTTGTGGAATATGTTAAATTATATATTTATATTAAAGTTCTCGTGTACACATCTGATTGACTTCGCAATACTCTAAAATACCCAATAAGTTTTACTCTACAATACAATACAATACGCAATACTCTAAAATACCCAAAAATACCCAACCCAACCCAAAATCTTAAACCTCAAACGAAAAATATATTATGATTTATTTTTAAAATGGACAGAGAACATGGTTCAAATTTTTACTATGTAGTACGTTTTTACTATGTAGATGTTTGAAGATATTGTAAGATATCATAATTTTCATGGATTCATCGCTGGATATTTCAAAACAAGTTCCTTATTCTTTATCCATGTTTGAATTACATATTATTACAATTTTTGGGAATCTCAAAACCGGATTTAAAATTTTAGAGTATATGATTCCTTAGGACTGTGTTGAAGTTTTCAGTTTACCCATTTTCAAGAATTGCCTTATGTGGAAATGTGTACTGTCAATCTAGTAATACTGATCTATTAATACTTTATGGCCTTAGAATATTGTTTTTTAACCACAAATACTATATATCTGACCCTACTGATATTTTGATGACCATATGCTCTCAAAATTATATACATATACATATGTTGACTTTAGTCAACAATATTAACTTTTGAATTTTCATAAACATATTGACATGATTTGTAATAGAACCCATCAGTTGAGGAAGCCATCGATTTACCAATAAATATTTTTCAAATGCTGTGTATTTCATGATCCAAGAATTGTAACAGTTAATGTGATGCATAAACTTACAAAAATACACATTTGACTTGACTGTGCTAAACTTATAGATTTTATTTTGTATTTCCTTCATGCAGCTGTTTTATAGAAATTAATAATTTAAAACTATACATAACTTAATTGTTCATTGTTACAATGAGATATAACTTTAACAATGTTAACAACATACATCCATCCATGTAGTCCCATTGAACTTGATCATATTTTTTGGACGAGATTGCATATCTTAATCATACACCAAACCTCAATGAGAACTGATTTATTAAATGAACTGGAAATGAGCATGTTTGTCACAATGGGAATGAAAGCATTAACTAAAATTCACCATTGTTATGTACATTCTCATTGCCATTCATAAAATTATATGTATATATATATATATATATACATATACATAAATATGTGTCTTTGATTTACAATCTCACAAATATAAACAATAAAAGCTTCAATTTTATTGTTTCACAGAGTATACCTACAGTAAAATCTTTATTAAATTTATTCATTTTCTCTATAGCACCTAGGTGGATAAATATGTATACTTTTCTGACACATTTTTACATTTTGTATGTTTACATTAGTATAATGGATGACCAATCAATTATTATACTCTGTTAATTATTTAGAACTGTCATTGAATTGATGACTTTAGTTATCGATTGCAAATTATTAAATAAGTAATAATGTTATGTTTTGTAATAAAGGAGTTTGGAAAAAATTACTACGTTGTTTATTATAACCCCAATTATATTTTTATGTGTTTGGAAAATGAAAACAACAAGTTTGATGTCAGAGAGAGAAGACCACTAGAGCTGTTGTAAGATAGCAATTACCAAAACTATCCCTTTCAGTAAGTTCATAATTTGTAAAATAAAACAGTATTTCACGAAAACGAAAACCAGGTTCACAGGCTTCGTATAATAGAACATTATTAATTTTTATTAAAAAAAGATAGGCTAATATTTCCACCTCCTATCATATTTTATTGTTTGTAAATAAATGTATTCTAATGCGGGTAGTTTTCTGAGATATTTTGCAGTTTATATCTGACATCTGGCTGATGTTTCGGATTCCGTTGCAGGGTCCATCATCAGGACTGATGTGTTGTTGCAACACATATGTATAAGTATGCGGCAGCCCGCACTGGCCAATTAAAATATCGATGCATGTAAATACGTGTTTACGAAAACACATATATTTACAAAAATATCCCGAAATTATAGCGTTAGACCTCGGGTATGATACGAGCGGCGGGCGGCATAGCGGCGAGAGGTGCCAGCTGTGACACAAAGCGGCTGGGTGGTAACTTATGTCTGTCGCTGTGCCGTCATGGCATCATCCTGCAGCCTTTTACATTACAACCCTTGTCAATCGTGGGAAAACTGCTGATGTTATATTTCTTCACAAACTAGCAACTTCTAGGATTGATTTCTCAGCATTACTGCAAC
The DNA here is from genome assembly GCA_016648135.1 of Agrypnia vestita. Lineage (NCBI taxonomy): Eukaryota > Metazoa > Arthropoda > Insecta > Trichoptera > Phryganeidae > Agrypnia > Agrypnia vestita. The sequence continues at coordinate 19,708 of JADDOH010006733.1, read as the reverse complement.
TTATCCCCCTGAGAATATCCAGAAGATCCATCAAATTGGTCAAGACATTGAGCCTTTCACATTGTAATACCATCTCCTGCCAAAACTCCTATATATCGCTCATCTAATTTGTTCACTAAATTTCGTGACCTGGATCTCTTCAATTCAACAAACCATGATTTTAAAACTCTTGGATATTTATCTCAACCATGAATTTTTTTCATACAGCTTTTTATATGCGCATATGCATTGTGCATATACATGTGCGAGGGTGGATCTGATGATGAATTTTTGAATGAATCCAAATGAATTTTTCCATTTGCGGGCTGCTTAATAGCGAAGGGAAAACTACATTTAAAAATGAAGGCTATAATACACGCATGTTCACCAGACTACAGAGTGTGCACTACATTTGTAGTATAAACTATATGAAATCAACTAATTGTAGTACTACAAAATTGTATCTACTACAACCTTATTTTCAAATCCATAGAGAGGGGGAGGGGGGTTAGTTTCTGGGCAATTTATCATTCGATCCCAAATGAGAATTCCGCACATTTTCTATTCATATTGTTTTTTTTGTCAGACCTCGTATATGTATTTGCAGATGTATTACTCACAAATCTTTACGCTATATTTCTTATTTCTTTTACGTCTTCCGCTTTTTACATGTTAGATCCGTCCTTTTCTCCCCATTCCTGATTCCCCTTTTTTATTTTAATTCTTTGACTCTATTGATATGTTTTTAACATACTCTTAAGCTTTTTGCCCTTCCATTGGCCTTTTCAAAAATTTGGTCACTATAATTTAATAATATTAATTAAGCTTTGGGCTATGTTCACCTGTTCATGTGGTGATAGGTAGGTGACAAGCCGGCCTAGTATTAATTTCGAAATGTAAATATTGTGTAGTACGGTTTAAAATCATCTTTGCCGTCATTGCAATAAAGTCTATTATTGCTAAGCTATTGAGTGTACCCTGATGTTATTCAGGCATCTCGTAATTTGTGGCGCTGGCTACTGCTGGCCGCCATAGTAATTTTTAAGTAAACCAAGGTAAACGTCGGGGACTCGTTGTAGTTGTAGATAAAGTGAATTGTTATAACGCTATTTCCGAATTGCCAATTCCCATTGTAAGTAAACGAAATAAAAATGGAGCAGCGTTATTTTTCTAGCTATGTTTATCCTATTGTGTGAAGCTATTTTAGGTTTCAATCCTGTCATAACTTTTCAAGCATGGATATATTTTCTTGATTACATGTAAATATTTCCGCCGATATTAATTAATATTAACAGATTTTTCAGTAAACAGTATTTTCGCTAAAGCCATTCATTTTGAGTCAGTCGATCTGCTTTTGTGGATGTGAATGGTTTTTTGACATTTGCTCTAATTGACTTGAATGGTTTCGAATTATTTCGAATAGAGACCAAAAATATTGGTATTTTACGCGCCTAGATTATGTCATTCAAAAATTTGTTTAATAAATAAACATTTTTTGTCTTAATTTTTTTTCAGTAATAGACAAAGCTGTTTTAAACATGGATAATTCACGAAAATTAGCAGACTGCTATTTTTACTATTACTCCACGTGTACCAAGGTAAGCGAGTGATTTTATCGTTTTATTTCCTATCCAGGATAATAGGTACATAAATAAAATGTAAATGTAGTCTTTTTGTTTTTATTTTAATTTTAAGACATTCTCCATTATCTTATCTATTAATTCATTGTTTATAATTCCATGACCACAGGTATCATGTATAATTTTATAAATATTAGAATAGCAATTTGGAAACAGACTGATGGCATTTTGAAGAAACCCATATGAACTCAAAAGAATCTTGAATGTTATTTGAATTTTCTTAATTTTCCAGGGAGACGCATGTAATTTCCGACACGAACCCAAAGCTTTAGGATGTGAAACAATGTGCTTCTATTGGCAGGAGGGAAAATGCTTTGATCAGCAGTGTAAACTAAGGCACATGGAATTAAGGGTAAGCATACACCTTAACGTAGTGGTTTCCAATCTTTGGTGTCAAAATTCAGATCATAAAATATTTAAAGATATTTCTACGAATAATTCATGCTGGAATGTAATATAAACCCTCCCCATTCTCATTTCTACATCTTCCCGCTTACCCCTACGATAATAAAATTCCGGGAATCGCAATTTTATGGTTATATCGTGACATCCTGAAAAATATCAGATCCAGCATCTTATAATTTAATCCCAAATGTGAGCAGTTAAGATTCTGGAAGGTCAAGGACATACTGGATGAAAAATCTAAGGAAATTGTCCGGGAAATCCACAATTAAATTATTTTGAGATGCCGCAATTAACATAATGATACGATGGCCAACATGCTTGCTGGTGTTCGATAGCTGGGGACAGGCACTAGAAAACATGAAGATTAATGCTCGAATTTTACTGGATCCACCAATATCTTCTTGGTTTTCTCTAGCATCTGATATCACGCATGGTTAACGTTTTATATAAAGTTATTTTGGTGTTTCAGAAAAATCGCAAGCAGATCCCCTGTTATTGGGAAACACAGCCAGGCGGGTGCCGTAAGCCACACTGCTCCTTCCAACATAAGAATCCCCAAGCTCGCACCGAGGGAATATTGCCCTCCCAACCTACTCCACAGCCTGTGAGTACACACATTCGTTAATAAGACAATCATATAAATATATATCTGTATACTTGTATTCGATAAACGAGAAATGATGCAATGCGCTTGCGCAGTAGAAGTTTTAAAATCCCACAAGTTTAAAAATCCAATTTATTTGATTCTTCACAATGTTTGTTGTGCAGTGTTTCATGCGTCAAATCTAAAGTGTGAACTGAACACCTACAAACTAAATATTGAACATGTAGACAATTTTATAAAAATTAAATCTTATTTTGAAAGAAAAAAGATTGACCTGGATGAAGTGTATATTTCTTAGTTTGGAATTTTTATTTTTAAATAGTAATTAACGAGTTTTCCTGTCTGTCAATGAATGCTTATATTTTCTTTATTATTGTAAATAATGTTCAGTTTTAGTACTTTTGTATTAGTGCAAAGGTTCTATCTAAGTTATCGTATTAAAAAAATTGTATTCTGGCTTATACATTCTAATATAAAGTAATAATAAAAACCCACATTTTCGAAAAAAAACTCTGAAACATGTATTTGCAGTGAATGGGATGCTTTAAACTAAAGATTACTATTAACCAGGGGCATGCAGTGGGAACATTGCAGCATGACTTTTACGTAACTCAATTATTTGGAAAAAATCAGAATACAACATATATTTCATAATATTTCTATCTCAATTGTTATCATAGTATTCATATTTTGAAATGCCAAAATAATCTGTCGCATAAATATTTAATTTTTATTTTTTCCAAAATATAGTCATGCTTCAATGTTTCCACTGCATGTTTCAATAATATAATGCTTTCTTTTCACGGGGACTGCCATAACTTTAATACTGAACCATTTTGTGTGTTATCTAAAGTTACTTTGGGACTACTTATTAGCTCTAAATTATTTACCTTACTTTTGTTTGTTCATATTTACGTGCCCGGTATTTCAGGTCCCAGTCCAGCCCCTCCAGCAGCCTGTCGAGGGGGAGGTTCCCCAGGTGGTTCCCCCGCCGCCTCACCATACGCCCATGGCCCACCATCCAGCCAACTGGCACCAGCGCCAAGGTTAGAAGTGGTACCTTTCCATCTGGACCTTCGTTTGGTTTCTAAACTTGAATACTTTCTTTTCACTTTCAAATTTTTTATGTCCTGACCTGCAACTCAAATAAAACAAGATTGATAAAAAGGAAAATACTGATACGAGAAATTTCTATTTCTATGTAGGACTGTAATTTTTTTTACATAAAGGATAAAAAAGTGCTGTGAAATCACAGACTACTAAAATACAGCAAAACTTCGTTATTACGAGGTCCAAGGGACTGAAAAATAAAATTTCATTATAGCAAATTCCCATACACACATACTGAATTTTTTTCTCCCTTAATATGTATACTCATAAAAAAATGTACTGCGCCTTTAAAAAAAATCGCAAATCCCATTGTCAGTTCATATAGTTGTTAACATAATAAGGCATTCAGCAAACAAAGGAAGATATTTAAAACTAATAAATTGTTTTTCTAAAATGAGTAGGTATAAAAATTATGTTTTTATGCCGCCGATAGTTCTGGCTTTCAATAATGCCATACACAATGGAATCAATACAAATATTCAGTTATAATTAGTGATGCAACAAATACTACTTTCACGAATACGAATACGAATACGAATATCAAGCCTGCTAATACGAATATGAATATCAAGCGAATACGAATACGAATAATTCAATAAGGTAATAAATAATACACCACTTTTCTTTTTTTTACTAAAGATTTAATAATTAAAATTTACCACCGGCAAATTTTTGTTCAAAAAGCACAACGTTTCTTTTATACTGTCACGTGTCGTAGCTGCAGGAGGAATTGATGAAACGCTGGAATGTGATAATGGATTTATTGAGTATCGATTAATTAATTTGATATAACCGCGTTAATTTGTGCCGCTCCGAAATCGCTTTATTCTAGGAATTCCGTCCTTAAGTTGACCTTTTTTTTGGGCCTGCAAAACAGATGCGAGCGAACAACGCAGTCCTGTTTTGCTGCGTTAAAAATTATATTGTTATCCTAGAGTAAGATTATTATTTTAGAGTAAGATAATGTTATGTTAGAATAAGATTTGTTATAATGTAAGTATTATTTCGTAGCTAGCACTAGATATAATAACGCACGCAGGAAGATCGAACATTGCCTACTGTGTATTTGATTTACGAGATTTGCGCGCCAATTTCGCAAGCCCCGAATACGGAGCAGGAGAGGGGAGAAGGGGTGCGCGGGGAGAGGCTCCCTGGGCAGCGAGAGGAGAGATCGGCGCGGCAAGCCCGAGGTGAGTTCGCCCCGACCTCCCTCCCGGCGAGGGTGAGTGCCAGCCTCGGGACGCCTCCCGCAGAGAAGAAGACGCGGCGACAAGGATGGCCGCCTTGCCTCGGATGGCGGCCGGTCTTACACGAGGAGTTCCAGGAGGAAGGCCAGATGTCTCCGACGATGCAACGCAGCGGCGACGATCGGCGGGACAGAGCGCGTGGCCTGGGATAGGACACCGCGCCCCCGCCAGATGACGGCGCGTATCTCGCGACCGACGCGCGCGGCATGGGAAGACCTCCCGCGCTCAGCCGTATCCGCGCGACGCGGTGTGCCAAAAGGAGTCACCCGTGGCAACCACGACCGCGGCTATGAGGGCCGCGGATAGTGAAATGTGTTCCGTGCAACGAGTGATAGGACACGGTAACGTTTGTGAATCAGGACTGCTTGCGTTTAGGCTAGAATTAGTTTTAAGTTAGTGATATTTTTTTTAGTTGATAAGTCTAAAGATAAGAATTGTGTTTAATTCAATAAATTGTATAAATATAAAACGAGCCGTGGTGTATTGTTCTTAAATTTCCCGCTCCCCCTCCCTTGGCAAGTGCATTTTAATCTTGATATAGAAAGGACGCGAAGCGCCTCGCGGCTATCAATCCTGATTGATTGATACGCGTTCATATCAAATTATTCTAATGTACAAGGTGACTTATCACTATTGAATGTAACGCTATTCCTTAAATTAAACTGTTTCGCAAATTTATCACTCGTAAATAGATACTTATAATCGCTTTAACACTTTTTCACTGTTCACTAGAATATTTCATTAATTTCCTCACTTATTCATTTCACTTCGCTTTATCTCACTACATAAAAACTTTCTAGAATCGCTGTCGAATCTCCGGTCGCTTGGCAACACTGGCTTCTTGCCACTACCGCACGCTTGGCCGGACTGACCGCCGCCCGCGGCTACCTTCGCTTCTGTTATCGCCTGTCAACGCGTACGGAAAATAAACTTCCCGGTTACTCCCACGTGTCGTACTTATACTGGCCAACGCTATTATTGAAATATCGAGATGTTTCCCGCATTATCGCGAAGTTACTTGCGTATTCCAGACTTCTGGAGATGTCTCTCGAAAGTTGGAGGTGATTCCAGATCTTTCGGTAGTATTGTGAACATTTCAAACGACTGTCACTTGACATGAGTGCGTGATTCTTTTTAGCCTCGTTACAATACGTTTGTACATTCCCAGCGGTCGAAAATAAATATCACTTTTTTCACGCTTATGAGAGGTCATGTTATTAGATTATATATACACGAAATGAGCACCTAACCTTATTAATAACCCAAAGAAACTAGATGAAAGAACTCATGCTGTGAAACAAGTAACAATTGACAACTTGAGAATTCAACAAATCCATTCATTCAATGTTAGGGAACGAATACGAATATTCGTGTTCGTATTTGTTGCATCACTAGTTATAATGTTAAAAGTGATGATATTAATGAAGAGGAAAAATGAATATTTGTGATAATATTGCGCTGAATAAATGATTGTAGGCATTCACAGTTCAAAGCTGCCGAATCAATTTCTGCAGGCAACGCAATACACAAAAAACAATGTCGATCGTAAAAAATACTTTTTGTGTAATAGGGGATTTAATTATTCAAACTGTTTACTGAATGTAAATATTTTCAATGTTTAACTAATGACCCTTTACAATAGCAGTACTCCTTTTACCATCAGCTATTAGCCGGCCCGAAAATCGCAATGGCTGCCGCGCCATTTTGCACGCGCAAAATTGTTTGATAGTTATTATTTACTTTGTATTTATATTTTTGGTATTGCGTTAGCCGTTTTAATTGTTGAATATTATTTATAATTAGCCCTAAAAACATTGCGATAAAAAGTAAAATTGATTATAAGATATTGATAGATATAAAGATATTGGCAGAATGGTCAATGTCTGTGAGAACTTTCTGTGGGTGGTATCATTCTGAAAAAGACTTCACTTCGCGGTCGTCCCGGATTATGTAAATATTTTATTTTACATTTTTTAGCTACATATATATTTTTGAAAATTAAAGTATTAATTGTTCTTATTTTCATTGAAAGCCCATTTTTCTACATAATTTTCATTTGTTCACTTTTATGTTTTCCTCAGTTTTATCCCATTTTTGCTGTCCCCTGGAGATGTGTAAAATCGAGATTTTACTGTACTGCGTGTTCGAAATGATTTCTTGAAATATACAAAAATACAGAGTTTTTCACAAAATTAATGGCTTTTAACAGGAGTTTTACGATTTTCAGTGAATTTCGCGATTTTAATTTTTTTTTGTACCTCGAATTTCGAATTAATGGGTGTTATGTGTTCGAAGTAACGGGGTCAATTTGAATTAACGAATTCGTCTTTAATGATTTTTTTTTTTACATCCAATTTCAAATTGATTTAATTCGATTTGATTCAAAAACAACAACAAATCAAATTAATTCAAATTAACGAATTCAAATTAACCCAAAAAACATTTAGAATTAAGTAATTCAAAATGTTTTTTTAGTTCCCTTCAATTTTGAATTAACGAGGTTCTACTGCATTTAATTGTTTTAAATTTAGTATTCATTGTTATGTCAATTTTTACCCTCCAGTGCCTCTGGACCCTGCCATGTTGGGCGTTCGCCCTCAGGATGCGCCCCTGACCCCCTTGGCCGCAGCCTACAGTGGTCTCTCCCCCACCGATTCGCTCGTGGTCAACTTTGAGGAAGGTATGCGACTGTATTGACCTCTAACGTCCGCCCTGTGTCCGGCTGTGCGCTACACACGGCCTCCCATGGACCGGTTCTATCGCTAAACCCACGAGAAATCGTCAATTTCATCGTTATTGGAAAATTTGATGAAATTTTGAATCTGCTTGCAACTTAAACACATTTAAAAAAACATCTTTCACATTTGTATTTAATTAAAACAATATTACTGTTCAGACCGACAATATTTTTTCATTACCGAATTCTTCAGTAGTAATAATAGTAATTCTTTAGGTATAAATAAACTGTGAATCTCTAGTTAGTTTAATGAGAATTTCAAATCACAGATGGGCTTGGTGGTTATTTTTCTGGAAACATACCATAAAATGCAAGATAAGCCAAATAATAAATTTTTATAGTTTTTAATTATTTTATTATAATGTTTGGTTTATCAATAAATGGAACTCATTTTCTCTAGTATTTTGACCCTGAAATTTTCCACTAATCTATGCTCAATTCTAAGAAGAGTAAATTAGTATTTGATCTGCAATTCTTCCCGAGAAGATTCAGGAATTGACCCTCATTAGCAATTTAAGATTCGCAGCCAGCTTAATATTGTAGATAAGACCGAGTGATCAGGAATTTTGGAGGCTGATGTACGCATTTAAAATGTCTCATTTATAGAGTGTCACTTTGTCACCTGGTGAAGATCTATTTCGTCTTGTGATATATTAAACATCTTCCGAGTTCGGGTTGTGTTATTTCTGTTTTAAATATCACTGTTCTTTATTTATAACACAATAATTATCCAATGTAATAGTATAACGAAAACGAACAGTCTTTGAAAACATTGATAATCTACATTTGTTCCTCATGACGATTTCAATAAGTGTACTGTGTCAGAACTAGTATAATTAATGAAATCTATTTAAATGCGCATTTCGATAAACTTCTGGATTGTGGGACAGTCATGAGCTGGGCGGGAAGAGATGAGGCGATTGATTGTAAAAATCAGTAAAGCTATTGATAGATATTATTGGTTTTTCTTTATTGGTTTAAATATTCATATCTATATAATTGAGTTTTTAAAGATTTTTACTACATATGGGATTAAAGATAAAGTATTTTAACAGTCTGGAACTGAGTAAAAATGTAAACATTTTTTCATAGTCACAGTATCTATTACGTTCATCGATCTTTCTTTCATCTTGTGACCATTTCTCGTAATTTAAAAGTTTTCAATTTATTATATTTTTAATGTCAACAAATACGTAGTTGTCAACAAATACGTAGTTGTTGAATAGAATTGTGGCGCTTGACAGACAGTCGAATAAAATCATCACGAGCAATAAAAATATTACCGTTACGCTGGTAAATTAAACAATATATACATGTGTTAGTAGTAAACAAAACTCATTTTTAATGTAAAAGCGGCTTTTAAAAAAAAATCAATAACTGTATTTTCTGATAATACAAAAAATAGCAGTGTATATTAAAAGTATTGCTTTCCATGATCAATACATGTATATCTATAGCCTGCATTGGAAATAATCTAAAGTGTGAAAAATTAAAAATATACATAGCTGATAAACAAACGGGAAAAGCTTATTGTATAATTTCCAACATAACCAAAACTGTATGCAGATAAAGGTAATTTATTTATAATACTCACTTGTTCATAACTATTCTGGTGCAGTTGTTATTTTAAACCGTATTATTTTTTTAACATTTAAAACATAGTTACTTTTTAAAATTAAACCTGTTACATTAGTTATTGAGAAAATTAATTAATTATTAATTGTAATAAACACTACAAAGTGGTACACAATGGTAAGATAAGAAGGTACACATGTATATTGTTTAAGTGTTCTTATGTGTCATTACGTTTTATATTTTTTTGCAGTAATCAAATTACATTTTAACATATTTTTGATGCATAACTTTTCGGAATATATACTGTACAAAGTGTATCAGCGTAATGTTATGTAAAAATGTATTTCATGTGTGGTTAATTTGTTTCCAATTCAAGCTTGTCAAGGACTGCTCAATGAAATGGGAGAAAAAAATATACATAAGTATTGTGTACTCTATAAATCCCTCATTTTCTAATAATTTTATTATTATTGTTCACTTGCAACTGTAATAACTACTCTCCAGTCTTTGATAAGGTTGAATTGATTGAAAGCATAACATATATGTTGCTGTCAATGTCTTTATAAAAATTATAACCTATTTACCATATTTTAAGTAGGTATTTCAACTAATAATAATTAAATTTTCAAATTATTTGTTTAAACATTAATTACTTTATTCGTAAGATTGACAACACAAAAATTTTATCATCCAAAATCCTGGATTTTTTTTAATTGGATTTTCTTTATTGAAGCGTGTTGAGAATGACACAAGTAGTATTTGCAATGTCTTAATTTTTTAAATTGCCATAATTTTAAGGGGAAAATTTATCAATATGTATTTGTTTTATAAATTTCCTCGAAACAACATACAATGTTGTGAGCCTTGTGGCAAAATTGTTATATGTATTTCAAACATTGAGCTTAATTAAAATATAAAATGAGGGGGACATTCATATAGTATATAATGGTGTATGAAGAATGCTGATTTTGCATGCTTAGTAAATGGACAATCTCTTAGAGCAAATGTAATCTTCCTCATGTTTGAATATTTCACAAATTGCCGATTTATTAGTCTCTTGTAATATCAATTCTCGTTCATCTTGCAATAATAAAAATTATATTCAAATTCTTTAATACCATTACAGGTATAGATTTTTTTTTAAATTATACATCTTTAAGTTTGAATATGAGGTATTGTCCATTATATTTTGTACGAAAGAAAATGAAAACAATTAGTGAAGAGATAAATTCACGTTAAAAATGTTCTCAGGTTTTCATGGCCAATTCGGAATCTTCTGTGTATAGTGTTCTGGGATATTCTGCCGTAACATACACACCCTGCTTTCGACACGGTACTGCAATCCAGAACTTGAGCTAACACAAACTTGACTTCGGTACGGTATTGCAAGGCAATACTTAACCCACACTTCAACACACACTCATTACATCAGCCCTGATGATGGACCCTGCAATGGGATCTGAAACGTCGGCCAGAGAGGTCACATATACACGGCAGAATATCCCAGAAAACTATACACAGAAGATAAATTCACGTTCTTTACATACATCACTGAATATCAGTTATGAGAGTGTAGTTGATATTCAGTGATGTTGGTGATTTCGGTACATCTTCTGTGTGAGTATCGAAGTATGCATAATGAAATGTAGGAATAAAATTTTACATTTGTAGTTTTCGGTCCATAAGCTGCATATGCATTTTGGCAGATTCCTCTAGATGCTGTAATCATAGTTTCGGTCAAGTTTCATTAATATGTCAGCATCGGTGAAACACGGTATTTTTGTATACTCGACAGTTCACAATTGTGACTTAGATACTTTTACCGGTGGTTGACTTCTATATGTTTCATGATTCATTGCTAATTGCAACATATTAGTTTATTTTTATTTTGAGGTGTATCATTTTTTATTTTTAGATGAGAATAAAAACTTTTAAACAGGCCTAAAATATTATCATTAACCGTTTAAGTGCTGAGAAGCGCCATCGCGCTTCTTCTGCGTCCTCTATAAAATTGCGTGAAGCGTGACGGCGCTGCTCACATGAGTGTGTCTTTGCGCGCGAGTTAGATGAGTAAAAAATATAAACTTGGCGAGTGTCCGCCAAGTTTATATTTATCAAATTTATAGTTTGTGTGCAGCTATGATTTTTCCTATGATACCAATAGAAATAAAAGAAAATGGCTCAGCACTAAAACGGTTAATATCATCAATTTTATTATTTTAACGGATCCTTATTACAGCATAGTTGAAAATATTTTAACCCGTCATAATTCTATCAGTACTCTAAATTGTTTTTAATAGATTGTGAATAAATATGTTTCCATTCTTTGAATTTTGTATACCTCAAACATAATATGTATATGTTACAGTGAATTTGCATTTTTAGTGAGACTATACTTTCACTAGTAAAAATGTACTTTTCCCGGTCGGGCAGAGTGGGGGCAGTGAAAACATCTAAATCAACGAATTCTCAGATTCACTACACATAATCCGTGAAAATACATTACTCAAAGCATAGACAATATATCGGTGAAACCATCAATTTGTACACGTAATTCTTAAAGCGTAGAAAGTATAAAGGCGGCACTACACTAGACGATTTTTATTCATTTTGCGGTCCTATTTTAACTCCTAAATTAAAATAGGACAGCGGCACCGCAAAACGAATACGAATCGCGAAGTAAGGTGTCGGCTGAAAGATCGCGCACTCGGGTTTTTTATGATATCTGACGACTGCCGGAACAAAACGAGGTTATGTCACCATGTAAATATTGGGGGGTTAAGGGAAATTTTTATTAATGAATATGTATTTTGTCAATTAAGTTTATTAAATATGTTTTTTTTTATAACAATACAACAAAAGTTTATTTCTTACAAATATAGAAACATAAATAAACATACACCCGGTATTATTAATTTTAAATGAACCTTTAAAAGTGCGTCAAGTAACAAACACTCGATGCGAAAAATACAAAAATCAAAGAGATTCTAAGTCATCCATTTACGTTTGAATTCATTCAGATTCTTCCGCATTTCCAATTTTCTATCTTTTTATCTAAAATGTGTCTAATGTCGTTTGCGTTTCTTGTTTTTATGAGTTTAATCGACTGTCTTTTGAATTATAAGATGATCAGAATTTCGTAAGTGTTCGCGATTAAAATTTTAAAAATATATTACGTTTTAGTTACCTACCTAAACTAATCATTGAATATCAAAGACCAGTCCAGAAGTGTGACAGTTCGAGAAACAGAACTATCGCCACAGAATAGAGAATATGCTATCGCTCAAAGGATAAAAATTAGAAATACTATCGCTTTGTGATGACTTTGGACTAGACTAGTGTAGAATGAGACACAAAACGCAAAATAAATTTTGAAAAACAAGGTCCATGTGCCATTAGAATCTTGTTATAAAATCATATAATGAAGAATTGGTGCAGACGAAACTTTCAACACTTCAAAATGACTATTTTAATAATATCCGTTACCTACATAATGTTGATTTGCACAGAAGAAATTAATAATGCAGTAAGAACCTTGTTCACGCAATGACTTATTAAATTGTTATTCAAGGCCCGGTTGTTTCAATTTGGATAAATAAAAGTTCGTTTAAAAGCATAGATTTTTACGGAAACGGATTTCAGACTTGTCAAATTTAATTTTTGACAGTTCGGAAACCAATAAATTCACTAGTAAGTGCAAGTTAAAATATTGTATTCATTTCTATTGGTGAAAAACTCTTTGAATATGATAAGAATGACCTTGAATATACTTTCTCTAAAATGCCAGTGAATGATGGACTCACTAGAAAATCAGATTCACTGTACCATATATACATTTACACATTTTTGATTAAAAAATAGATTATTTTAAACTGATTTTGTTTAAGAAAAAAATATAGTATGCAACAAATACGGAATACGATAATGACAGTAGTTCTTAATCGCTTGGGGTCATAAAATTTATGAAAGATGTTCCCCAAATAGAAAATTCAACACATTTTTTACCGTTTGATAAAATGAATGCCAAAATCTTTCTTGTAGGTATGTTCCATTTTGACGAATTAACAAAATTTAAATATATTAACTCTGCATTAATTTTTTGTTAACCTTTCCTATACAATAAAAATGCATGTTTCGGTGCTGTTAACTCAGGATATATGTAAACTTTTACAATTTAAATGTCGGATAAATTTGAATATTCTACATTTATTATAATAGTTGACATATACAGGGTGTTTCGTAACTAGTAGCAAAAACTCCGGGGAATCTTATTCACTAAATTTCAAATAGAAAATATTCTGTACACTCTGGAGATAAGCGACATCAATGTTTGCATTTTTTTCAATTTAACGTTTTCTATTCAAAATTGGATGAAGAAATCCCCCAAAGTTTTTGCTACTAGATACAAGACTCTGTATAAGAGTGAACATATAAATATACCAATTATTGTGTTACGGTTCTAAAAATGAAAAAACCATTGGTCATCACCAATGACAGCATAATGATGCATAAGACACTTACATCGGACGGTATCAGCGTGTGCACTGCTACTAAAGAGTGAAGGGTGGCGTCCGGCTCCCCATACACTCCCAGCACCACTACATTCGTACATGGATTGACAAATTCACGTCAGATTCTTCAATAAAACTTTTTTTTGTTTTGTCCGATAAATATTACTTGTATACAGTCGAAAATGCAAAAATTTGATTTGATTTTTAGTATCTTAAACCATATGATTTACTCTATATTTTTGAATAATGTTTAAAAAGTTTAATTTTTCTTTAATATTGTTTGAAATGAAAATGTTTTTTTTTTAACATTGTCTGAAATATAGAGTAGATTGGATGATTTAAGATAGTAAAACGTAAAAAGAATTTTCACTATATGTAGGGATTATTGATAAAATGTAATATTTTATCCAATTCATAAATGTATTATGGAGGAATACCTACAATATGAATGAGTATTTAGTATTATATTTATATAATTAGAGGCAATGCCAACTCAGTTTATTTCACCGGAGAGGAAAGGTTTAACAAAAATTAAACTTTTTGGAAAACAGTACAAAAACAATACTTTAATTAAATATGTATATATTTGAGGTGTTGATAGAAATTTCTGGAACGAAAACGTCCCTAAGTGGTATTTCGGTAGGTTCCACTTATCAGAAAAATACTTAATAAAATTTTTAGATGGCAGAATCAAAATGTATCATAAATTTTTGGTTATTTTTTAGTCTCAATAGGTCAAATTTTTAGAAGCTTGATATGAATGATAAACTAATTTGTCTATCATTCAAATTCATGGGTAGTAAGTATCGCTTGGTAGACGTAACTGAAGAATGTCTGATTTTTATACTTCTTCCATAATGGAATAAAGATGTTTGACAGAAGTTCCATCAAATTTGTTTTAGAAGCAGTGTGCTTATACAGAATTGTGATTATGGATAGTAACAAGTGCTAAGGTGCCTCTTGAAATTAACAAAAGCCGAGGTGTTGTCAAATACCTGCATAAGTTTTCACTGACGTATCTCTTTTAAGCTCGTTGAAAAAAATGTGTGTAAGAACTAGTCGAGATGTATTACGATGCACCTTAAAAACATGACAAATTTAAAATGATTTGGTTTTATTAATGCATAACTAATTTTATATTTAATTCTTTGTTTAATTTGATATAATATGCATTGCAACATTAACTTTAATCAAACAAATTAATTGTTTAATTTAAATAGGTGAAATTTTATGTTCTTCTCTGTACTGAAATGTAATTTACGAGGCTAAGCAGAATGTATTATGGCAGAATCTCTTGTTCAGAAAACTGAGTGAGATTCAACAACATTGCATCAGGTCATGTCTTATTTCTTAAATGGAAGTTGCATGGACAAGCTTGACTTCTAAATATCATTATTTTAGCTAGCTTTATTGGCATTTTTTGTGATGGCTGACTAATTATTGTGGATATTGTAAACTGATTTAAGTCTTGATAACTAGATAAAAATTTGTGGCTAAGGTACACAGTTTATGGATAAAAACAGCAGTCATTTTGTCTTGCGGTACCACAAACTGTTTATTTTGTTTTGTACACATTATTTTCCACAGTTTTCTGATCAAGTATCTGTTCCATATAATCCAGACTTACTGTGACTCATCTATTATATTCTTAATCGTAGACAATTGCCAAATTCTCATAAGTATATAGGACTGGTATATTGTCTTAAAATGAATTATTTGCTAAACTTCGGTTTTCATGTTGAACTTTTTAAAAGCATTTTACCGAGATATTTTTTTAATATCTTGTATGTATGTAAAAAAAATGATTTTATTTATACAAAAATATCTCTAGTATTTTGTTAATATTTTAATTCATGGTTTTATTTCAAAACTTCAGATTTGATACAATTTTTGATTAAGAAAATGAACTTCTTCTAATGTCTATTTTTATGTAGACAATTTGAAAATTTTGTTTTTTGATAAATTATACACAAGAAAATTCAAATACATTGCATTTGACTATTCAATCTTAAAGTATTTCTTGAGGGTTTTTTTTGTAACTCTTGCATTATTATAATTTTGTTTAATTACAATTTGTCCCAGAAAAAAGATAGTAGTGTTATGTTTGATAGACATATCTGCGGTAAAGTAAATTTTTTTATTTTATTAAATATCACTTATTATATTGTAATTTACTGGGACAGATCGTAATATTTAATCAATCGCAATAATATAAAATTTACTTCAAAGTGTTTTGTGTACAATTAGTAAGTTATAAAGTGAACTTTGTAAAATTGGAATAATATGTTCATTATGTATTAAAACTCTTATCACAGATCTTTAAAACAACTAAGCTATTTCGATTTTAACTTCTCCAAATTATTTTTTTATACCTATGGTAAAATTATTGTTTTTGGATAGTCCTATAATTTTTTTTTAATGGAAATGAAATTTTTTATAATTTATTGAAGATGTTTCTTTCCTAAGGCTATATCAATACCAATTTATTATGATTTTTATTATATTCTTAAAAATGAATAGTTGTGTAATAATTGACAATTGCTATATCAAAATATTTAATCTAAATTTGTGTTGAGATATTTATCAATCATCCATTAAACTCTCATAAAAATTATTACAAGATGAAAAATTAAATGATTAGGTCCTATTAGAAAACAGATGTTGAACCAGTTTATTAATATTTTACTCAGCTCTTGGTCTTTTTCTTAACACTCGTGAAAATATGTTGGAATGTATATAAAATCCCACTTCTCATTGGATTGCAGTAATCATTGGATGTAATTTATTGTTTTTTCCTTTGATTCTATTTCTTGAATTTCTATTACTTGGTGGGTGGGTAGCTTTAATTTACAGTACCCATTATCAATTTAATTTTGAAGGTGTTTTTTTAAATCTTATTGTTATGATTCTATTTTGTATTCAGTTTGTACTTTTAAATTTCTGTAACTCTTTCTAAATTTCCTAATCCAATCTGAGAGTGCTAGACAACAACACCCTATACCTGAAATTTAATATATTTGTGTTTAAAATATTAGTAAAACTTTCCATCTCTGATAGAAACACTTCATATTAGAATGTTTGAATTATATTTATTTTCAGTTAATTTCTTTAATCAGTTCATAATATTACACAACTTATTCTATACTCCTTCCGATTCTAATATACTTACGATTTAAGCGTTAGTTGAAATAGTATCTTTTTGGCTGGGCCTATAATATGCCATCAATGTATTTTAGAAGAATGTTGGACCTTTGTTAAATTAATCCATTCTTGTGAGAAAGGGCAACATTTTTCTACAAAAGATTTACTTACCATCAATTATTTATACCTAGGATGGTCGAGTATTAAAACATATTAATCTTTGATGTGTAATAATTATTGGTTTCTATTTAATACACGTGAAAAATAATTTATATTTTAATTAATTTAAAAATACCACTTGTGTGTTTAAAAATGAAAAAAAGAGATATAGTATACGTAGCTTTAAGTGGTGTTGAAATTGATTCTGTTCTATAATTTTTTAATATTAATGTTTTTATTTGAATTAACGATATTTGTTCTGTTATTTATACAAATTAAGATATAGATATTCACCTAGATAGGTTATATATAACACAATTAGCATTTGCTTAGTAGGAAGCCTAATATTTAGTGTGAATGAAGATTATTTTATTTCATTACCCGCCATCTTAATTCCAAACAAACTGCATTAGAACCCCGACTTGCGAGGTGATGTGTACTGAGACTTCCTCGGATAATCATAGTCTTGGATAATACAGAAACCCGCAACTGTGACATGCTGGTTATTTACAATATGATTAAAATATTTTTACTTTAGATAGGTTTCCAATAATACACTAAGAAGAAAAACAATCGGCCATATTCCGAAAATAGTAATAATAATAGACGAGAATAAAAAAAATAAACGATATGGTTTGTTTCTTTCAATTTCTACTTGAGAAAGAGAGAGAGAGAGAGACAACGAGACAATGCGACGCGAGACATGACAGTTATCCGTCAAATGTCAAAATATATATATGAGACCAATGCGATTTTTTGCCAATGACAATTTTGACCTTAGCATCCCACAGCGTCCTGATGTAAAATTATACCAATGACAATTGCATATGAAATTTTTTTTTTTTTAGAATTTAAATACAGCATTAGTACTAATTTCATTTAATTTTTAGTCGAAACATGAGAATTGTGTGGTTACGTTTGCGATAGGTACTTTGGTAATCCGTTTGAAGCTCTGTCAGACCAGACCGTCTGAATAAGAACGCATTGGAGAAATCACTTTTCTAAAGACAGTGCAGACATTGGACACTGCAATTAAAGGTATTTAATTTGAGAGATGTGAAAATATACAAATGTCCTTATTTGAGTACGACGAACATCGAACGCCGACATATACCTAAACCTACATCTCTATTATTATTTTTTTATTCCTGTTTATTAAGTGCTGGTCTACCTTAAGATCCCAATATTGCTATTTTCGGAATACGGCCAAATAACATTTTGCCATTTAACAAAGTCCTTCATGTATTTTTTTTATTTATTATCTCATTGACTGTCAAAAGCTGTACAGGGCTTGATAATCTCTTAGGATACTTTTGAACACGCCCACGTTCGAGATATTACTACTTAAAATGATACCGAGAATCTGATAATCGAGTTTCTCTTGTATTTTAAATTGTACACAGATGGCTTTGTGTGCACAGATTTTTATCTCCAGCGTAATATGGGGAAGTCATGTTTGGGGCGAAAGTGCATTGTCTGTCTCACGTTTAATATTAAAGTCTTACATTTAATAGACTCAGAAAAATTATCACTTGGAATAGCTATAATAAAGTTCCTTTTTATTATCGAAAATTGAGCCCTCATTCACATTAATGATAGTTGGTAATTCCTTTTAAATATCGCATTGCAGTACTGATAATGTAATGGTGTGTTTGTGAGTTGTGCGCGCGCGTGCATGTGTGTGTGTGTGTCTGAGTGTGTGCCCTTTAAATAAAATAAAAATATCTATACATTTTTACCCGATACACATCTTTAGGGAAATGCATATAAAAATTTGAATTGTTTATTGATAATAAAAATATGTATATCCCGCACTATAAAGTGCTCATTTTTTACGCCTTTGAAAAATAGATTTGTGAGGAAAGGTAATGCTATGATATTCATACATAAAGTGATTAAATGTAATCATTTTGTAACTCTGTTTTGTCAATCCTTTGTCGTTCATGTTTCCTGAATCAATAGTGCATTGACAATTATTTATATATATTAATATACTTCGATGGTAGTATTAAACATTGATGAAAAATGTTTAATTTCTCAACATGTAAATTACTGACAAAATAATTTAAAGCAAATCTTACTCATTGAGACGTGTACATTTTTTTGACATTTTTAAATATTGTTCATTAATATATATACATACATGTGCAGTTATCACTATCTATAACGAAATCCAAGGGACTGAGCAATTTATTTCGTTATATAGAGTTTTCGTCATAAAGAGTGAGGAACAAAATTAACTTGTATCCGTGTAACTAAAGCATAAATAATTTAATTATCTATTTGCACCATCGTATTACACTAGTTATAACTAATTAAACTTATATAATTTAAAACTTTATCAAGTCAGTCAACTTCATTTACACTCTTCTGTTATTTCAAAATGCTGCATATCTAGTCTTTTAGTCTGGTACAGGGTTTGATAATCTCTTGAATTGACCTAGTAGGGTCATCTTTGTGAATTTATTGGATGAATAATACAATAAAAAAATAAAAGAAAATAAAATGAAATCAATTGGCCATATTCAAAACTTGTTTGATGGTGGGTGGATCGGGTTCCTCTGTTTTTTCGCCTCGTCTTCTGACCCCGTTCTTCCTTA
>JADDOH010006732.1:0-32884 GCA_016648135.1 Agrypnia vestita | reverse complement strand
GCAGAATTATTCCAGTCGTAATCCGCGCGTGGTGCATTAATCATGATTTTTAACAAAACTTGTTCTGTAATACCAAAACTTTTGTAGTTAAAATTTTAAAATGCACCGTAATGCATTTGAAATTTTTCAAAAGTTAATTATCCTCTGTAAGTCTTCTTTTGTCGTTCTGCATCTAGTCTCATATATAGGCCACTGTTCAAATAAAAATTGACTTTGAAAAAGGTTTTATCTAAAATTTGCTTCAGAAGTTTTAGAGTTATAGGCAGAAAACTATACAATAATAAAGTAAAAGTAAAAAAAGTAACCCATAAAAAACAAGTTTTTATTATACTCTCTTTCTCATTTACTAGTGGAAACTGGTTTGGCGCTTAACCAACGCGTTGGGCTTTGGTCGAGCGACGCTACGAAAGGGAGTAATAAAAATTTTCCAAAATTCCAAAATTATACTATAATCAGGTTCTGTGACTACCAGACGCGTTGAAATATTTTCATACAACTTAGTTAGTTGTATGAAAAAACTATTAAAAATTTGAAAAATCCAAAAATTTTAAATTTTTTTTAACGAAAATTAGATAGAACTTCTTGATCATCGCCACGAGTCGCTTGCAAAGTTTCAGCTCGATTGGATCACGGGAAAAGGGTTAAAAATCAATCTAAAGTTTTTTCGTCAAGTAAGCAGACGCCACGAGTTAAAAGAAAGGAAGTAATAATAATAAAACTTAACATAAATAGCACATTAAACCACCAGATAACTCGTATCCTGCTTTTTGTGATCGAATAAAAAATTTAACAACGAGAATATACGTCCAATTCACGGAGTATAAAATTTTTAGCGATTTGCAAAACTTGTAATTAAGGAAAGGAGTTGGGTCAAAGCGGAAGAAAGACACATTTATACTGCAGTTAAAGTATTGACACGGAATGGCAAACAGAAATAATTCCGCAATGTATAAAACCTTTTCATAAACACTAGAATAATCTAGGAGATTCGATAATCCAGCATTTGGGTATAAATAGCGCGGATCTAGGACGCCAAAGGGAGTCTGGTTTTGACAGATTGTTTAGTGCAAAGTATATCGCGCACGATGGCCAGGTGTGTACAGTCGAAAATTGTGAAGCGGCAGATTTCGAGTGAAGTAATCAAGCGAGTATTTAACTAAGTGACGAAATAAATAAACGCGATAGATACTACGTGCGAGAAATGAATGTTTTAAAAGTGATAAATAGAATTTTACCCAGCGATAATAAAGTGTTGCATTACGAATTAGTGTAATTTAAAGAAAATAGTTAAATTTAATTCGTGTAAAGTGATGTACATTTAATAATTAATTAATCATTAATTAATAAATCGCTAATTGATTTCCTGTGTTTTAATTTGCCACTCGCAGCCACGACCTGTGACAGCATTTATTCTTGCATGATTAAATCACATGTTAAAAAAAAGTATTATTTATAATAAACTTATTTCTTCAAATTTTTAAAAATTTCGTTCAAAAGCGTTTTTCCAAAATTGTTTAAAAATTTATAAGCTCATAGTAATTTTTTAAAACATGTTAAATGTATTGGAATTTGCCGTGTTGTGTCCCATGAATTTTACGTTGGTTCATGTCTGTATACCTATATATTGTTTGTCTGTGGTCAAATTTAATTAAAAATATTTTTTTTGTTTATTAAATGTACATATTGCCCCATTTATTCAAAAGCTTCTTTAGATTAATTCCACATTTCTAGCGACGTGCTGTCGAAAAATGCGCATGATGAAATAGTGTTTTGAAAAAATATGTACAAATATTCTGCGTCGGTATTTTTTCTGTCAGAAGAAGAATTTTCCGCTCTAGTTTCTCAACATACTTCTTAGTCGACATTTTCTTCCGTGTTTCTACGAATTCAGAGTATATTGTTAGAAAACAATTTTTTCTGGAGTTTTCTGGAAGACCTATCATTTCTTTTTTATGCGTTCTTCCCGGTTTAGGATACTAGTAAATAAATTCGCATTTAAAAAATAAAGAAGAATCTTTTTTTATGTTTATAAATATTTTTTGATTAGTTTACATTACAATTTGTCATGAAGAATTTAATATACGCATTTGTGATCACGATGACCACATATTTTTTTAGTATACATTAACGACAAACTAACTAAACTAAGATGTTCACACGTTCGAAAATCTACAATATACGTATTATAATATTAAAATATGTAAGGTAGGTATTACACTATTTTGTAACATATCGCTCATATACGAATACTTTATTATCGCTGGGACACTTGTAGAACATTCAATTCTCGCGTGTGGTATTTATCGCATTTATTTATTTTGCCACTTAGGTAAGTACTCGCCCGATTTTTCGCTTGATATCTGTCGCTTCGAAATTCACACCTGGTCGTCGTCCGCGACTCACTTTGCACCGATCTAACAAAGTACGACTTCAAGCCGCAGCGCAGTCCCAGCATTTATATCCAAACGCTGGTAGATTTGAACTTTCGAAAAGATTATTTTCCTTTATAGTGTTTAGAATAAGGTTTTCATCGCTTCTAGCACAGTATACCCAGAACAGTAGTTTATCTCCGGCCTGTCGGCGAGTTATTAGCCTACTCTTGCATTGATGCTAGGGTTATCACTTTATTTTTACTCCCTTTCTTTTAACTCGTAGCGTCTGAGATTTCGACGCGTAAGGTAGACACGAAACCCGAAAATTTCTGTAATTAGTATACCTAGTTTCTGCACTTAAATTGCAAGAACGCTGATTAAAATCAAATCAAAAATCACAGTCTTTGTGATAATCAACACACCTTTTTAGTAAAGCACCACAAACAAAAAAAATACATTTTTTCAGGAAGCGCATTTTTTTTCTAAAGCGGCGGCTGCGAGCGCGAATGGCACCGAAAGCACGGCCCTTACTGCCACCGCCTTGTGCCCCCATATTCTATGTCAATGTGTGCGTCACAGTGCGTGCGTACACGGCACGGCACGGCGTATTACTGTGCTTATTACTAGGCTGTTCTATTCTGCTTGCCGTTACGGGACATTATTATTATTACTTCCCAGTGAACTGTTCACGCACGCATACATACGCGCACAGTATACACATACCCGTGAGAGTAGTAAGGTGTACTCACTGATTTTTTTTTGTCAGTTGAGAGGTCCCTTTGAGTTATGAGGAGCGATACAATAATTCCTCCATCAGCCGGGGCACTGTAGCCCCAGGAGCCAGATTCCTGGGCGAGGCTCGATATTAGTATTTTTTCACGCGGAAAATCACTACCATTCCAATCTCACCCTCTTTTCTTTGGCACGAACGCTATATTTTTCCATTTGCACATTGTAAATATACGGGGCGCACATTAGGGTGGACTGATTTTTATATAGTCAAATATTACATTTTTTTAATTAATTTTTTTTTATCATCTAATCAAAAATTATGTAATCTTTGCAAAAAAACAACATATTTTGTATATCGCAGTCATAATTAAGTAAAAATTTTGTTGGAATTTTGTAAACAACTAAATCAAATTGAAGAGAATTTAAGTAATTAGAGGATAACAAAAACGGTGAGTTCATTTATATTGTTGTACTAGATATTCGTAGCCGGCGTTGCACGGGTCAAGGTTTAATTAAAACTTATTTTGATGGAGGGGGATAAAGGGGAGGGTAAAAATATCGTTTTTATTACTCGCCGGGTTCTAAAGAATAAGTATGCAATATTTGAGTCAGATCAGAAGGAGTTAAATGTTGCTTTTATTATCCGCCGGTCCTAAAAAATAAATATGCAAAATTTGTATCCGATCAGTCCCCATTTCTCCAATTGGTCATCATTTCTCTCCTCTCCTTTACCTCAATTCCTCCTCTAATCTATTTTATGGACAAATAGTTACTATTAGAGACCTTACAAACCAATGGAATCTTTAATTTCCCCTACAACCTTATTTTTAACTTAATCCTTAACCCGTGCAAAGCCGGGTAATTATCGCGAACAGCGAGTTATTTAAAAGAATATACTTGCCTCGAGAGTAAGAATGCCCCGAAACATGTTGGTATTTTCAACAAATTTATGTAGTAAATAAAGAATATTCTTACGAATTAAATTATTGTTAAACTAATAACTAATTAATAAAAAGCTGAAATTTAAATATTAGTAGTGTGTTACATGTTTATTTTGCTTTTATAATTCTGAACAAGCATGCTGCCATATCGAAAAGTATCTGGCACTTTAAAAAATGTAAAAAATATGTACCGTCTTGAGTTTCACTCTCGGAAAATGGAAATATATTTATTGCATAGGAAATTATAATTAATAAAAACGATGAGTCGTATAGAACAAAAAAATATTATTTTCAAAACCACGCTTATATTTAAATGCAATAAAAAATAAATAAAAAGTTTCGGCCAAAAACTTTTTGCTTCCTCTCTAAATAAAAGATCAAATAAATCCTATTGTTCCACTGTTTTCAGTTTACCTTTTTTTCTAACAAATAATTGTATTAAAAAAACAGGTTTATTTTAATGTTTAAGACTTGACAATCAATATGCTTGACTTGATATTGCAATTATTTATATGAGAGAGAGTGATAATAATGATATATATTTTTGTGTAGGCACGAAAGCGTTTCTTAAAACATATAATTTATATTAAACTTTTATTAATTTTCAAATATGGTTTGATGCAGAATGTATTTAATAAGTTAAATCGAAAAAATATTTCCCTCGCTTCGACAAATTTTAATCTGGGCATCTTATTAAATATTTTTCTATTTAATTTAATCACCAGACTGGAGTTTAACAACGTATTAGAAAAATAATAAATATTAAAATCGTGACAAAACTGAATTTCTGAGATGTCTTGTGAATAAAAAAATGCCTTAGAAATATATTTTAATATCTATTGAAATATTTAATATCTATTGATACTGTGGCGTCAATGTAAGGTACCCTTTTAAGGTCAGCGACTTAGAATCTCTTCGTCTACTTTGAACGATCTCTGAAATCAGTATTATTGCGTACTATGTGGTATATATTTATTCCTGCAGTTTGCTCTCCAGGGAATTCTAACGCAATCCACGTCAGTTTTTTTTACAACTGTCCATGGCTCTGTGTTCATGTAATGGCTCTCTTCAAAGTTGCAACTTATTCCCTGCATACCAAATGCTTAATCGCTGGTTAAATTCTCTATCAATCTAATCTTGCTTGCTCCTGATGATTTTATTCAAATTTTATCCAATCTGGTGATGAATGGATACCAATGGAGCTTGCATATCTCCCTATTGGAGAAAAATTGTCCTTTTTTTTCACCAAAACTAAATGAACCTTAATAATAGGAGCATAATATCATGATGGTACCGCAAAGAAGACAACAGTAAACGACGTCTTCTTTTTTTTTGTTTTTTTTGTTTGTATATTTTTTATTTAGTTGTAAAAAAAACACATTTTAAGATCTTGTTATTAAAACATAAATTACCATAGCAAAATAAACATAAATATTCCAAAAATATATAAACATAAATCAACGTAAATAATCATAAGTAGAAACACATTTTTAAATCTGTCACAAAGTAAAGAAATTTAAAAAGGAAAATAAACATTATACAACATAACTTACTTTTCACATATTTTGCACTTAACCTACGAAAATTAGTTAGAATTTTTACTTCCTTCACATTTTCTGGCAGTTCATTGAACAATATCAGACCTTTATAATAAAAACTTATTTGTATTCCTTCCAGATTCATTTTTGGCTGTAGGCAGAATTCTTTCACCAATATACTAATTTCTATCCAATTTTCCTCCACTTTTCTATGCAGCCCGTTATTCGGATTGATATGCAACAGCGTCATTTATCCGGTCAGTCTATCGAGTTGATATAATTTTCTTTTTTTCTGGTTGTCAACCAGCTTCTCATCGAGAATTTCAACTTATTTGCGAGATATTTGTCTTAGGAAGAGGGTACTTTGGCAATTTATAGTTTGAAGGGATATTAACAAAGCTTATTCTCTTTGATCAAACTATTATTATCAGCTAGCAACCTCATTTTTGTGATGTTCAATTAATCGTAAAAAAACTTGTAAAATTATTATTTCAAAAAAAAAATTGTTGTTTCAAAAAACAAAATTGATTATTGTGTCAGATTTTTTCTCTTTTTTAGACGTAAATATTTTTTCTTCTTCTTCAAATGTAGCAAATTTATTTTGTGGTAACATAATTATAATTAATATAAATTAACTTTGTTTAAACCACTTATTTATTGAAACGTGTTGATTTTTTTCAATAAATAAGTGGTTTAAACAAAGTTCATTTATATTAATTGTAAATATTTTTATAGCATTTCTCAATTAAAGTATATAAGAATATGAAATTAATACGATGTTAAAAAAATACGAATCTCGATTGAAGATGAGTGTAAATTTATTATATTTATAAAACAAAAAAATTGTGTAAGAAAAAATATAAACTGTTGAAAGTTTTCTTAATTATGTTCCACCCTAATGTAGACCCGTATTATTCAGGAGTGGAAAACTTCTTGGGGTGTTGGACGAATTCAATGAGGAAAAAGTATTAGAATAGGGGATCATCTTTTACAGGTAGTCATTGTATTAAATATTGAATATATTGAAATTTTTTTCATACCGCTATTTACTTTACGTCTTACGTAATCGCAAACACTCTGTGAAGTCATCCTGTATCTCCATCACTCCACTCATTCATCACTACCTCTTGTCACACAAATTTACTCACTGCACTGTATTGGTTCCCATTAGCAAGAAATTCCGCGACCATACAAAAATGTACAAGGAGATCACATTTCTAACATCTAACATGTCCATTTGGACAAGATCTCAAATAATACAAACACGCACCTTCATCACGCACGTCTCTCAATAAAATATATTACAACTCTTTTATTTCATGAACTGGCAATGCTTCTCTAAAAAAATATTAAAATTTTTATTTTTACGCCAAGCAAATATATTGTGGTGAGACATAATATCTTTAAATAAAGTATCACTTAGTTTAAGACCACTTTATTGAGATTTTATCAACTAGTTTTAGCTCACAGCTGAGCCACATATTACTAATATTCAACCCTAATAATAATTTTTAATAATATTAATATTTAACAGTTATATTCCGCCCTGATAAACGCTCAGCTGTGCTGCTCCTTATGTAATAGCTGTGAGCTAAAGCTAATTGATAAAAATAAAATAAAGTGGTGTTAAACTAAGTAATATTTTATTTTCATATTTTTTTTGATCATGCTATCATCATCTTCATAAAAAGATTGGGAGATATACTCTTATGTCACTCTTGGATTATATATCATTATCGATAATAACCTGTTGACGTGCGTTAGAAGTAAAACTTATTTCCTTAGATAAAATATCAGGTCGTGTGCTATGCCGTTGCCATGCTTTTGAATTTTATTTTATTAAAGAATATCGACAGGTCAGAATGACCCTAATAGAATCATAATAGAATCCCATCAATACAGTTCTCAGTAAATATATAAAAAATCTTACTTGTATAAAAAAGAGAAAATGAAAGAGTAAGCTAATAATTTAATTGATTTAATCATTATAATTTCGCATTGTGAATTAAATCACCATTATATTATGATAAATATATCTTACATATTTTAAATATAACTACAATTATAGCACCTGAAGCATTTGGAATTTTTACAACAGAACTTTTAAATGACTTGATGTCATTACTTTTAAAAATTATTTTTGGTTAAAAATCACTTCAAAAACTGCCATCTCAGCTTTTGATTTGTGAGTCGTCATATCATGGTATGAAAGTATTTTTTATTTTATTTATTCATTAAAGCATAAATAGTAAGTACATCAAAGTACAAAAAAGTACTGATCAATGTCTACCTGACTATTAAATGCCTTTCCAGGACCAAACTGAAATAACTAGCGCCGACAAAGTGAAAAAACAACAACTATTTATATTCACCTTTGCCGGCTTAAATAACTGATTCGTTGATGGTTCAAAATGAAGTTTTTCTATTCACGGAGAATTAACTAAAGCAATGAAAGCTTTTAGAATTACACTTTCATTGGTGACGCCATCGTTTGATTATATTTATATTAAATAATACATGAAATTGATTTTGATTATGCACAGCCAAAGGGAAATTTTTTCGAAAAAACAAACAAAAGAAGATCTAAAACGAGCACGATGCTCCGTACCTCCGATGTATTATATAGCCGTTTGACATTTATTTTTCAAAACAATATAAAAAAATACAAGTACTATTTTTTCCAAACATTTCAACATTTATATTTTTCATAAAAAAATTATTTTAGGAGGTTCTTACTTGCATAAATAATAAAAAAAACAATTTTAATCAATAAGTAAACAAGTACATTATATAAAAACATTATCAATTTCGAAGACAATTTTTATTATGCACAGCGTTGTCAAATTCTTTGTAAAATGTTGAAGTTTTATAAATTCGTTTAGTAATGAAATTTTTTGGAAGAAATAATAGTTTTATTTTTAATCATTCAGTGTTTTTCATTATTGTTTTAAGTTATACGTAAAATTTGATCACTGTCTCCTTAACTAGGTCGAGTTCTGTGGTAAAGGATCCAGGATAGCCCTTGTGTGCAGTAATGGATTGTATGTATCGTACGGCGTTGGATTTCATTGCATTCTAAAATTTCTTCCTCAACGCGCCTTAAGAAGAATAACTTGAGTAAATAAAAAAAAAAAAAAACTATTATTATAAGTTGTGCCACGCCCCAAACAGTTTTAATAGAATGCACCGACTGTTGAGTACATTTTCCCATTCATATTATTTATATTTCGTTTTATGGAAGGGCGAAGTTGCTCAAAGAACTCGCTAGAAGAGCGCAAACAAACTTACTCCATTAGCGAGGTGTGAAAGAAATCTGTATCGGCGATGTTGTATGAAAAATAAAATAGTGAGTTTGATAAATTTGCAGCCTTCTATGGAATCGATAACGAGCGCTGTAAGATTGGTCGTTAAAATTGTAACCGAGCGTTTGTTCAAAAATGTGTAACAGCGACGATTATTTTATTTACAATATTTTTATCTGGATATTCTAAGAACACAATTACTGGATTTCGTCCACAGAGGGACGAAAATCAATTATGATTAATTGGACATAGTTCTGCCGAAAGCATCCAAATATAAAACCAACCCATAAAAACCATGTTTTTATTGCACTCCCTTTTTCATTTAATGGTTGAAACAGGTTTCGCGCCTACGCCACGCGTCGGACTCGAGTCGGGCGACGCTACGAAAGGGAAAAATAAAAAAATTCAAAAATCCAAAATAATACTATAATTATTAATTTTTTAAAACTAAAATTTGTTAGATCTAATTTATCATCGCCACGAGTCTGCCTGCAAAGTTTCAGCTCGATTGGATCACGGGAAAAGGGTTAAAAATCGATCCAAAGTTTTTTCGGCAGACAAGCAGACAAGCCGACAAGCAGACAAGCAGACGCTACGAGTTAAAAGAAAGGGAGTAAAAAAACAAGGAATTGAGAAAATGGTTTCTTAAAATTAGAACCTAATAAAACCTAATACGTCGATGTTTAATGGATTATTACATATTTTTTGCAAAGGACTCGTAGTAGAAATATCTTTTTATACTTGTTAATTGTAATTCTAAGAAAAAAAAATGAAGAGGCCATTTTGTCACGTGGCACATCCTTAGGGGCTGATTGGTTAACGTGGATATTGCTGGCTTTGTGATTTGTATGTGTGATTGTGAAAAGTGATTTGGAAACAAGATATTAAAAGGGATAGAGCTTTATTTATTTTTAGATCTCGAATTCAGTACATTCTTAATTAAATGTAGTTATGCAGAAAGCGATCAACCCACAAATTTCTAAACATGAGTTATGTACGGTTTTGGCCCAAGGTCTAAGTGCTATAGTTTTTTGTAAATTCAGTATTTTTCTAACCCACATAACGGCCGCTGTTAAATTAAATTATAAAATGTCCAAGTAGTTTTATTTTCTGCGGTTTCAAATTTGTAAGTCGTTGGCAAACCAATATATTAATTGAAAACATCCATGTGGCATGGATGCATTATGCATCTTTTTAATTGTACTGTTAGTACACGATGATAATTTTGTAGAAAACATCCAAGTGGATTTAACGTTTTCTAAGCCTACTAGTACTGTTCGTAGAAAGAATCAGACATGTTGTAGAAAAAGTCCAACCCGTAATACACGTCATTTATTCGTAAATAATAGTTTTTTTCTTATAATTACATTAAAAAACCATTAAAAATATCTTTACAATGGACCCTTTGCAAAAAATAGTTAATAATGAATTGAATATCGACGTTTTAGTTTTTTTAGATTGTAGATGTGTTAGAAATTTTTGGCAACAATTTTTTAAATTCCATGTTTTTTGGATTAGTCGCTTTCTGCATAACTACGCCTAATAAGTAATCCTCTGTGAATGCATTCAGATTTTTCTACGATTTTTTGGATATGGCTACCTTTGTTTTTGTACCCTTCAGTTGTTGAAGTGAAAAAAAGAATATTTTTCAAATTTAAGAAACAATTTATGCAGAGATAGTATGCATACATGTGCATCAGACCTGAAAAGCATTATTTTTCGGTGTTTTAATCCCAGTTAATAAATTAGGTTGAATTATCATATATATATCACATTCAAACATTTGAAATTCCTAACATTTTGTGTATTTCATCAAAATTTATTTTAAAAAATCCTAGCCCTCCAAAAAAATTATGCCAGTTTTTTATTTAATTTGACAGTTCTTTGATATCTATCCCAGAGGCTTTTACCCTCTACCAAATGGTAAACCTTTTAGTATCATTATTGATATTTACTTTTGTAATATAATTGGACCTTTTCTTGCGAACCTAATTCAACTCATAAATTATGAAAAAATGAGTTATGCATACAGACTTGCAGAAAAAATATCCTTTATGTATTTATTTTTCTGTGCGGTATTTTCTAAGTAGAATATGTGTGTTATTAATATAATCAAAATATATTTAATGCACTCTATTAAAGTATTTGATATTATCAAAGTAAAGTAAAACATTTTAAAATTATAATGTTGCACCACGAAGTATCTGCCAAATCTTTCAATGATATTAAAATATTCAGTTTATTTGGAAATATTAAAAATCATATCAGTTCTCAAGAGAATATTCACGTCCGAAAATTATCCGAATTATGTCGCTTGCTGATCACAGTTTTGACTTGGTCTTGCCTGGTGTGGTGTGCCTATTTAGTCTGGTCCTACACTTCTTGATAGGATAGGATATTGATCTCAGTAATATAAAATTTATTGGTGCTAATGAACACGATTTGAGTGAATTTTCAG
This sequence comes from Agrypnia vestita, assembly GCA_016648135.1. Lineage (NCBI taxonomy): Eukaryota > Metazoa > Arthropoda > Insecta > Trichoptera > Phryganeidae > Agrypnia > Agrypnia vestita. The sequence continues at coordinate 21,541 of JADDOH010006732.1, read as the reverse complement.
GAGGTACTAGTATGAAAATTATTGTGTTAGTCGGAATTAACGATAATATTAAATGATTGTTATTGTTATTGTAATGAAACTATATAACATATTGCTTTTGTAATAATAATGTACTTGTGATTGCTTTTCTGTTCTCCCACAAAATTTCTAACTTAGATTCACTTATATCACACATATCAACTATTAAGTTTATTACCACAGAAAGTCACTGGATACAAGTTAAATTGTAGCATTTTTAATTTTTGTTACTGACTATCCAGAATATTTCACAAAATTGTAATTGTCCTAATTAACGCTATTTCTATTGCTTTGCTAACATTCTAGTAAACTCCCTTTAATGTTCTCTCATAGAAACTTCTCGCCCCGGTATCCCTTTATTCACTTTCACTGGTATCACTGTTGGTTCCACTATGCTCGGTATGTTGGTAGATAGTATTGCGTGTTGTAATATCACCGTCATGAATCGCTGGTCATACTGATTCTAACGCTGAGATGTCGCTCACTTATCGCTATAAAATTGATTGAGTGACCTCGCGTTGCGTGACGCCTTTTATAGAGAAATTCCTACGAGAGATTTGTTCTAAAAATGACGAGAGGCCTGTTGCGCGTTCTAGACGACTCCAATGTAATGTTTAACGACGTCATTGAATGTTATGGAATACTCCAGAGACAGTTGTTGCATATTAACATAAGATATGTAATAAACCTTAAATACTTATATTAATCCGACTTAAAATCTCAGTCTCAAAGGTACATTAAATTTACAACATTGGGGCACACATTTTTTATTTTACCACCTTATGAGAAAGCCTAGGTTAGCTTACTCTAAAAAGGAAACCTGTTTTATCTCAGAATGGTACTCGCGTCAGATTGTATTTTTTTGCAAAAATACGTCAGATGGTACTGGCAACATTTTTCAAACTTAACGTTTTATGTTTTGTAAAACGTTAATATTTATCTAGCGAGCGCCTCTTTCTGAATCGCCATGACAATGGGATCTGAAGCATTGATCAACGCAGTGACAGTAAGGACTGTCAAAAAGGGAGCGTAAAAATTGGTTTATTGCCAATTCTGTCAGATTTCAGCTTTTTATTGCAAATTTAATGTACCCGAGAATTCAAATACGTTCTTGAATTTATTAACATTGAAATATGGAATATTTTTAATTTTATATGTCGTATATTGAAATCACTATTTTCAAAAATGAAGCTTTGTAAAAAATTATATAAAAATATTTAAAATATTTTATGAATTGTTGATTTAATTGAATATGGCATTTAATAAAATGTATCGGCAATGTGCAGCCATTACTCGGAGTCCATCATCCATACCCAATAATAATAATCCAGAGACGGACAAGCCCCGCGAACCTTAAACCTGGACAGAGAATAACAAATGAATAATAATCATCATCAGCATTGACGCTACAGCCCACGATGAGCCTTGGCCTCCTCCAGAATTTTTTCCATTCCACCTGGTCCATCGCCCGCCTTTTCCAGTTTGTCGCAACGGTTGCCCTGATTGGGAGGCATTTGGGGGGACCTTCATTCAGTAGTGCTTATAAAACAGCTATCTTTTAATGGTTGCAAAATATACACGGTGTACCAGACCTAGCAACAGAAACTTAACCGGTAGATTTCTGACTATATTACGAGTCCAAAATGTTTAAGCAACCATGACCTAATATGAATAGTTACGGAGATATACAATTTCAAAGTTTGCATTTTTTTTCAATATTTCTGACTTATTTTTTGCAGAAAGAACTATCATTGCAGTAACTTATATCGATTTCGAAAAATTTATTTGCTTCAATACAACTTAATTAAATTGATAAAAAACTTGTAAAAAATAAAAATTTTCAATTTTTCCAAAGTTTTTATTATTTTGTACGACTTGTATTAAAGAAAATCAATTAAGAAATATTGAAAAAAGAATGGAAAATTTGATATTGCATATATCCATAACTATTCATATTAGGCCATGGTTGCTTGAACATTTTAGACTCTAGGCTACAGACTTAGAAATCTACCGGTAAAGTTTCTGCTGCTAGCTATGGTACACCCTGTATATTCTCTGGTATCCTTCAATACGTTTGTTTTACATAAGATGATCACCATAATATGATATTATGGTGATCATATCGGTTGTCTAGATAGGTCTTTATTTGAGCGAGATACTAGTCAAAGATCAAAGCGAAGCCTCGAGCAAGTTCACTCGTTTGCTTACTCCTTGGTCTTTCGATTGATTAAAGGCATTTAACCTTGTTTGTGTAATTTCACTTCAAGTCCCATTTTGTCCACAATATATTTCGTATATGAGTATAATTCTTAAGAAACAAACTATTCTTTTAGTATTATTAAAGATTGAGAATTTAATATACCATTGAAATAGGATAACAGTTTGATAAATTATAAATTTAAGAAATTAGAAAAAGTGTTAATAGTAAATTAATTACAAATAATTACCTTATAAATATACTTTATATTAGTTCTTTCTTAGTTTTTCAACTCATTTTAACAAATTTTGTACTTTTGTTCTGTATTTCCAATTTTAATTTTTGGCATACGTTATATCCTGATGAAGGGATCTGGTAATTAACACGAATTGCTGGCACGGGGATTGAATGGATAAAATACAAAAATAAGGGATGACAATGAGGATGGGATTAGGATTGTGAAGGAAGAACGAAATGTGAACTGTATTTCGATAATTGGGATTCAATTATTGTGTGCGATGTGATTTATAATATGATTTGTTTTTATTTCTATCTGAAGTGAATTTGTTAAGTGCACTTTATAATTATTACACACTTATTATACACTAATTAATAACTAAATTTAAAAAACAGTACAGATAGTTGCTTTAGAACAGACTTGTCTAGTTAAGCAACTACCTTTACCTTTTTTATATAATATAATGTAAAATAATAAAAAATAAATTTAAAAAAAAAAATCTCCAATTCTCCCGGCTTTATCGAATCCGGAACAGATCGATCTGTCTATTCCGAAAAGCTGATGTGAACTGATGGATTCGGATATCGCACGAAAAATGGAATTTCAGTTCTCAAAAGAAAAGGAAACCGGCACACACACTTTCCAACTGTCACTGGGCGGACTTTTCAATATTTTAAATCCATGCTAGCGGTTGGCGCAGAATACCTCGGATGTCAGTTTCGACCAACGAAAATCATTTCGCGGCCGGCAGCCCGGCGGTCACGAAACAATACGTCATTTTACGAAAGAACCTTTTGTTATCGCTGGTACTTCTTCTTATTCGCACTTTTTGCTGGTCTCGGAGCAATTTGTTCTGGCGAAACAGCTCTCACGAAAATCTATTTTGCGAATGACATTTAAGGAAACCGTGGGAAAGGGTCTTCCGCGAGAGTGGTGGAAGCGATATTGCATTTTCAGCAAACGAAATAAATCATCCCTAACAGATACAGGAAGGTAATAAAGATCTCTCCCCACCGAGCCATAAAGACGTGCCCCAATTCGCCCCAAGGTATAATTTCTGCCTGAAACCATAAAACCCCTATCATTTTATGCAAGATGAAATTAAATATCGATTGGGACGTATAACCAAATGGATCGACGACTTAGCGAGATATTTGATGTAAATATAGTTTTCATACTCTTTGGCATACACTTTTACACTATCAAACTTTTTTACTTGATTTACGCACAAACGAATGGATCATGGCCGTGGGAGAAAAATGAAACTCTAAAAAATATTGAAATTTTATTCACTACACAAAGTCTTGTTAATGTATCCCTAGATGTTTCTAGAATTTTCACCGCACTTTCTATCTCATTTCATAATTCCCACTAATTATTACTTCTCTCTCATATACTGATTCACTTTTATTAAATCGCTCAAGTTCGCATAAGAAAATTTCTCGCTCGTTGATAGGTACTTTCTTGATTTACTATAGAACACACGCCACACGATTTCGCTTCCTATGGTAATAAACCGCTGTCAACTCTGACAAACACTGTGTGCAGTAGCCAGTGGATATCTTTTTAAGTAAGTAATGTCATTTTCTGGATGTTTCGAGAGTGTATAAGAATAGCCGAATCGATTTATTTGGACCATCTTAGAACCTTCTACTATCTTCCAATTTAAGCGTAAAATGTTTAGAATGCCGCAATATCATCGATGCACGTGCAGCTCTTACTGACCCCACAATCTCGTGACAATATCACTCTTTAGTGGAATCGGTAAAAGTATAAGGAAATAACTACGAAGCTGGTGTCTTGTAAAACAAATATTAAAAATTATAAGTTATTCATAATTTACCAATGAAATTAATTAATTAATCATCTGAATGTACCTACAACTAAAGACATACACATCTAATCTTTTTAAGAAGCTTGTGGTTTAAATAAGTAACAAGGTATCATTAAGATAAACATCGATTGCTATATAAACACAGTATCTACCTACTAGATTTACAACATGCTCTGATTATAATTACCTCTTAAATTCAATAGATATTTTTAACACATTTTTTCCATTTAACCATTTTCTAAACGATGACATGAACCTAAAGATCCATTAAATCAATCATTCATTAAATACTAATCGCACTACATTCAAACACTAAATACAGAAAACACATAAATGTACATGTAAAATATAATTAATTGCAAAAATACATGTTACTAGAGCGTGCCGAAGACACTTGTAATTGGGATAATGGGGATAGTCTTCACTATAATGTTTATTATCAGAGTATCATGTACCTATTATCCTGTTAAGGTATCTAATAAATAAAAAATAAAAAAATAAAAAAAATTAAAAAAACCTCACTAAATAACCACTAAAAATGAAGAGTATCGTCATATGGTGAAGCAGATACTAGAAACTCGTCCCCCTCCCTGATCATGTATATTATATACATCATGAGCCCCTTTATGTCTGTGTTAAAGCTAAATTTGGAACAAACGGTTAAATGATGTTTTATCTGTCATTGTCAAATTGACTTATCTATGATTATGTCTTATTTGTGTTATCCTTTAATTGTGGGAGACATTTAACTTTTTTTGTATTTCATCTTATCAAGCAATTGTGTCTCCCTGTTGGATGACCGAATTAAATAAAAAAAATAAAAAAAACATATCAGGACTGCTCACTAGGCCGGGTTGAAATTTTTTTTTTGAATGGCGCGCTTCTTATAGGGATCATAGTACCAGATGACATCAAAATACATCTTTTATCTCCGAATCGGCCTCAAACTTGAGAAATAAATATTAAATATCATATTTCTGGCTGGTTCAATGTTACTGCAAGTTGAGATATTGCTCTTATTTTAATCTTATCGTGAACGAAATATATTCTTTTGCTATAAATAAAACCAAAATAACAATTATACACCTTTGTTTTGACATAAAATGAAGAGAGCGGGGGTATCGAAATATGCTCGAGCGCATCTGTATTGCTCAGACTACTCTAGATAAAGCTTGCGTTTGCGCTTGCCATCGATACGAATCACACTCGGAAATCCTTCAAATGTTCTCTGATTTGTGATATTGAAGAAGAAGAATAAATAATGAAGATTTATGAGAAAAGACATGGTTTAAAAATCAGAAAAAAAGTAACTTGTAACAAATAATATAGAAGACATCTAAAGAAGAGCTTTAATTCCTAGAGTCATACTTATACAGTTGTGTTACAGTTGTGTTAAAATACTATCATTTAAAGTACAAAAATATCCTTATATCTCACCCCAAGATACCGAAGAAAAATCAATACGAATTCTATCGCAACAGTAAAGTACTATGGAATAATCCTGTCCCAGAGATCGTACCCGGCGGGTTACATAGGTGACATTTCCCCCTCACCACTTTACCCCTTTCCCTCCCCCTGATATATTTTCATTGCAAATCTGTACCGTTCGATAGGTCGGACTCAAAATTTGGAAACTTTGAACCTTTGGACTTTGAAATTTTTTTTAGGACCCGACGGGTAACATAGGTGATATCTCCCTCCTCCATTTTTACCCGTTCCCCTCCTCCTGATATATTCACAATGTAAATCTGTACCATTCGACCGATCGGACTCAAAATTTAGAAAACTATTCCTTAGGACCCACCCAGCGTGTGACGTAAGTGACATTTCCCCTCCACCACTATTCCATGAAAATCTGTATCGTTTGACCGATCAGACTCATATTTTGCATACTTTCGCTTTAGGACCCGGCGGGTAACATAGACAACATTTCCTTCCTCTCTTTTTACCCCTTTCCCTCCCCCTGATTTATTTTCAATCCAAATCTGTACCATTCGACCGATCGGACTCACAATTCTTAAGAACCCCCCTCCCCTTTACCCCCCCTGTTATATTTTCTGTATACATCTTCACCGTATGACCGATCTAACCCAGATTTTGTACAATTTTTTTTCAAGACCCGGCGGGTAATAAAGACAACTTTCCCCCTTCCTTCTTATCTCAACCCCACACTTGATATATTTTTTGTACAAATCTACAACGTTTCCCGATCTGATTCTTTCCTGGACATCTCATCCATCCCAGCTGCGAAACAATAAATACTTTGTGTGTCCCCACAAACTTATGTACACCTAAATCCTTAACCTGAGCAATGCCGAGTATGAACAGCTATCAATATATTAAAACGTAAACATTCATTTGTTCAAAATCTTAAATCTCAGAAAGATCTTCACGGATTGATTTTGACACAATACTGCATTCGAATACGCGCATGATTTATTATACCTACTACGTTTTTATATACCTACTATTATACAGATGTCACATCTGTGATAGGTAAAAATATTTTTTTTTAATAGCAGAAAAATTGAATACCCACAAGCATTGTAAAACTTATTAGAAACATGTGCGTACAGCTAGTTCCAAATTAAAACCTTCAAGCTATTGCTTAGTACTATCTTAACTGACAGCAAAACATCACTAAATTAACAATAATTCAACCAGTGTCGGACGAAAATCTTCAGTCGTTAATAATACATGATAGTGAAGGTAAACCGCTGTTTTTGCGTTTGCCCTATCATACGCAAACAGTTTAAAGATCTTTAACTGTCAGACTGTCAGAAACATCAGCTGCATAATCTTTGAAAACAGAAAGAGATGGTTTCATTAACGCTAAAAGAGCATCTCGCGCTGTACTGCCAAATTTGAGAGCAAAAATGATTTTGCTGCTAATCATCTATATATATATATATTATATATTATATATATTATATATATTATATATATAGATATATATATATCTCGATATTATAAGTTTTAGCCAAGTTTTCTCCACAACTAGCCACAACCACTCACTGGTGGTTATGGTGGTGGATAGCCCTTGGTGTCACATCGATAATATGCGAGTTTGGTGGGGGTGGCTATGCGTGGGTGGGAGTGGGTGCGCTTTCTAGCGCATTGTTATGTTATGGGAAGGCCGCAAATGCTTCAGATTGTTTCAAAGTAGGCGCGCCGACTGTGTCGGTGAGTCTAGAAGGTTCCGGGAAAACCTGCTCTAGAAAGTTCCTTGGGAAGGTTCTAGAAAATTCCCAAAAGTTCTATAAGATTCTAAGCTGAGTGGCAGAATTTGTCGGTGTGTCTAGAAGATTCCTGTACATTCGATAGATTTCTTGAAAGTTCTAGAAGGTTCTAAACTAAGTAGCAGAATGTGTCGGTGTGTCTAGAAGGTTCCTGTACATTCGATAGATTTCTTGAAAGTTCTAGAAGGAGAATGTTATAGAAGTTTTGCGAAAGTTCTATGACGATACAAACAATGTACTAAAAATCTACTAGTTACTCGTAAAATGTTACTTTAAATAAAACTATGTAATGACTTGTTTTCCAATATAATAAAAAAAATAAACTCAAATCGTTCTTTTATACAAATATGGGCTTTTTATGTAATTTTTCAAGGTCAATCCGGAGACTGAAGATGTTGTCTTTTGATTATATTATATATAATTAAAATACATTACCAAGCAACTTTTTTTCTATTACAATTTATAACAATACGATTTTTTTTCCATACATTAGTGGCCCACCCTACTGTTCATGCTGAAGGTTATAACTGATAAATATAGTCGAAGGTCATTAAAATATGTTATACCGAAAATATTAAACAAACTTCCACGAAATTTCGTAAAAGAAAAATACTAAGAAAGCCTTAAAGGAAAAATAATGGAATTACTTCTCAATAAGAATGCTTGATACTGATTACGTTTTTTATCTTGGTAATGTTTCTGTTAATTTGTTATGATCATTTATAATTTATCTGTCTTCTTTTTGTTTATGTAATTAAACTTATGTTACTTTTTTATTTAACCTTGTTAATAAAAAATACCTACTAAGAAACCGGTCTCGCAGATTATTATGTATTTATTTCGTAAAAAAACTATGATGCAAATTGTAATTATTTATGAAATAAAAAATATGAACCACAAAATTTTAAAATAATAAACGCCATGAGATTTAATACTCTTTTATTTTCTAGTTAATTTTTTTTCTATAAATTCTCGTATATTACCTACCTATATAAAAATAAATTATTTTATTAATTTGAAGAAATGCATTTTCAAAAAATAATTCAAGACATATCACAAGTTGTCTTAAAATTGAAGAATTTATATTGAATAAATGATTGAGGGCCTTGCTGTGATGGGTTATATAATATATGCTAGTTTTAAAACAAAAAAAAAATATTGAAAAATCACACTATATTTATTTTAAATTATTACTTGATCGTAACTTTAAAAAAATGCTGAGCATTTACAGGCGACCGCGAGTGTATTATAATATACATAATGTATACACTTTTTTCAAAAATCTGCTTCCAATTTTTGCCTGTTTTAACACTATTTTTTGAGCGAAACAAAGATTGATAAATTATAAAAACTTTATAAAATAATATTAATAAATGTAATCAGAACCAAACTCATTCGTTTGTTAAATTCAAAGGCAAAAAATTAAATTTACCTTGATAAGTAAAATGAATTAAATTTGATATTTGATATTACAAATAGAGTAAAAAGTACAGCCAAGAATTGAATGTAATAATTCACAATTTTAACGACACAGTGAAAAATTTATATACGCGTGATATATTACATCGAAAAAATTTCATAATAGTCATTTTATATGTAATCAACTATTGGACCTTATAATAAAAATCAAATTGCGTTAGTGAGACTGTTGATGTTCAATAAATTAAAAGGGAATTATGAGGAAAACGTTCGACTATTTCTTAAATATAGATGAGGTATATTCTTAGTTGGTATATATATCCACTTGCTAGCCTCAATCCAAAATAGTGGACTTCCAGGGAAGTTACCTACCTTGCCTTAAAGGGGTTCTTAAATGTACAGAAACATTTATTCATTACGTATTTAAATGATTAAAACAAAATATCAACATAAAAGTGAACAAAAATTTTCATGTTGTCTATTTATTTATCTATGACAAACAATTATTAACTTTGAAGACTTTGAAGTTGTGAATCCATATAAAGTTGGTCTTCCATTTGAAGATTATTTATTGACTTGTACAAATGAGTTTATATTTTATATTTTGACGATATTATAAGTTACTTTAGTAGTTGTTATTCTAGTGCTGGTTAAATGCATAGAAGGCGCGAGAGGGTGGCACGTCCCTTTTTATTCCCATTCACTCTCATTATTTCCTGTCTCTTTCATACATTCCGACAGACGTTCATCTAGATACATTACGCTAACGATAAAGTAGCAGACAAAGCGAGTATGCGTACCGGTAGCACTCTCCGCAGCAATCTGTCGGGTTCCCTTGTCTTCACAGCCGAGCGATAAACAAAAGAGCAGAATAATTCGATTGCGCGATTGGATACACCAACTTATGTAAACCAACGCCAAGACATGTCAACTCTTAAACGAGCTGTGATAAGTCCAATTCGCACCACAGAGTAAGAAATAAAAATAATATAATTTTTTTTCAATTGATTCAGCAACATTGAAGATTGACATTTAAAAAAAATATTGATTATAGTATTTGTATAAATACTTATATTATTTGATAAATATCACTTACATGTTTCGTTTACCTTTCCATCGTCAGGGTATTATATGTATGTCAAAATATTTAAATGAATAATGTCTTTTGTTTTCTTAAATTATTTTACACGTGTAAAGATTGTACAGCGTTTTATATTGGAAAAACCGGTCAAAATTTCAATGTTAGAGCATTTGAGATGTTTGAATTATCATGGTTTTTCTAAATTTGCAAATCATTTATTAGAAAATAATCACGGTTTTGATAAAAAAATTAGGACTTAAGTATTTTACACATAAATAATTTTGGTCTGAAATTGAATAATTTAGAATCATTAGAAATTAGTAAAGCATGTTATAGTAAACAAAATATAATCAATAATCAATAAAATTTAACTACTAACCCAATTCTAAAATTTTTTCCAATAATTGCAAGTAATCAAGAACTTCAGCAATAATATTTAAAAATAAATTTTCAAATAATTTAGAAAAACAAAAGACATTATTCATTTTGATATTTTGACATACATATAACATCCTGATGATGGAAAGTATTTCCGAAACATGTAAGTGAAATTTATCATATAACATAAGTTGATTTATACAAATCCTAAAATCAATATTTTTTAATAATATAAATAATTAAGGAATGTATTTGTACACGGCCTGCTAATTTGCCTGCGCGAGACTTACGTACTGCTGACGTCAGCTAATCAACTGCAACATTACGATATTTAATTATTTATCACAAGCATAACATTAAAATATTGTACACAAAACAAACCGAACTCATGAAATGTGACACTAAAATTCAGTTACCAACCGCACAAAATTCCTAACCACACATGAAAATTACATTTTGACAGCCCACCACAGGCCAAAAGCACTTAATCCCTTGCAGCGGGAACATATTGTTGATGGAGAATGAGTACTCAAATAATTTAAATGGTGGTAGCAAAAATCAAAATAAAGTAAATAGTTATGAGGGTTTTATTCTGAACTAGAATATTTTTTAATAAATGCAATATATGCAAAACATGAATATAAAAAAAAACCCTCCCTCATTGGTCACCCCTCGGATATAAATGTGTCTTATACTGAATGCCCTCCAATATTGATCAGTTACACTTTAGGATCCTAACGAAAATATTGGCACTCACTCGAACATCTAATCCTCCCCACGCCAGGACCAAGTTGTTCATTAGCTTTTTTTTTGTTTTTTTTCGTTGTATTTTTTCAAAGAAAATTTGTTTAAATGATTTCATCCATTTACCATATACCGCTTTTTAAAATAATAACCTGAATGCCAATTGCGCGCCGCTAGTAATACATATAATATAGAGATAATAGCGCATTGTCAAAGCCTCCTTAGGACAACAACACGATCAAAACACTCAGCACACAATAACACATCAGCTCTGATGATAGACCCTGCAATGGAATCCAAAACGTCGGCCAGAAAGGTCGTTATAACACGGCATAATACTCCAGAAGACACAAACCAGAAGATCTAAGAACACCCTATTGTATATTAAGACATCAAACACTGCACTTTTATATATAATTTATAACAAATTAAAACTAAACATATTAACTTAAAGACTTTTAACTATTTTTAAAATATACATAACCACGTCTATTTTAAGGACAAAATATGATTTATAATATATTGCTTCATGTTTTTTTAATTTTATTTATTTTTTGTTTATTTTACGTTTACCAAAATCCTGCTAACTATTATATAGTTATCAGCAGGTTTCTTCTATTACTGTGAATAAACTTAATAACCATTTAAGGTGTTTTCAAGAGCAGTTATCGATTCTTGAACTTTCATTATTACCAGATAATCATTTTCAAATAAATCACCATCTTTGTGTCATTGGAATTATGGCAAGAAATTTGTTTACAAAATATACACCTCAGGAACAAACAAACAAACAAACAAAACACACCTTCAGGAACAAAAAAAAAACAAATCAAAAAACGTCCATGACGTCAAAGAAAGTCTACGCATAACAATGATGATGATAAATAGATATTATATATATAAAACTAGTGTGCATAAATCTCTATAACCCTCGTACTTAAATAAACATTTAGACTTCTAGACAAAAATATGACACGGTTTTTTAATTTTGTAAATTCTCGCAATGAACGTGTAATGAAATTCTTCTGCTTCTAAACAACAACAAAAAAAAATACACACGAATGATAAAGGCGACATTGGAAAAACAATTAAGGCACAAATTTTTAGGAAAATTAAAATACCAAGGATTTCTCTTCTCAACTCTCTCTCGCGAGCGAAAGCACCCAATTGAGTGAATGGTTCTTGAAAACATTAAAAATGTACATTAAATCACAACAGCTGCTTGTGCAACATCCCGTGGTTATCCTGGGCTATAAGTCTGGAGAGAAGTTAAGCGCTACACTCTATCTATCTTTGACTGTCAGTTCTTAATGCTTCTGGGTTAATCCTCCTTTAGAAATTGTGAGATAAAACGCTAGGATAAGAACACCAGATCGACCACTTGTATGATCTTGCGTTTTTGCAATTTTCGGCTGGATGAAACACCGATTAAGTGGTGTTAGTTTCAGCCAGCATTACTCGCAATAATCGAAGTGTTTCTGTACTTACTATTTTTTACAACGCTTATATAATTTAAGCTTCACCTGTTTGTCTATTTATCTAGACGAAAACTTATAATCGATATTCCATATGCGTCCAGATGTATCAGATTTACTAACTAAATATTAATCCATCATCATTAATTAATCAAAGTTTAATAAGCTCGCCAAAAAAAGATGGCGCTAGTTTCCTACCGAAGTGATTTTGTGCGCTGATTTTGTTAGATGAAAAATAAATTATAAAATACAAGGCTTTTATTAAAAGGTACCTACTCAAAAGTAAAAAAAAAATTAGACACAATTTTTTTGGTTCACTCTGCAAATAAAAGCGTTGGCGCTTTTTCTCTATCAATATCCAAAAATTCTGTATATAAAATTCTTTGAATTACTTAATTTTACTTAGGCATAGTATCTTAGCCGTTTTCCTTGCCGTTATAATAAAAATCATTTGCGCCTAGGCTCCTGATCATCTCAGCCCACCCCTAAGATATCTCACCCTCCCTGTTCTAGAACCAACTTACTAACCATCATGCTGTTTTCCCCAGGTGAAGGCAAAGAGGGTAGAATACTACACTCTTCCTCCTGGAACACCACTGTTGCCTGGTCCATTTTTAAATATTTATTCACGAATCTTGACTTGGTTTTAAAGATGGGATTTCCAAAATTTAGTTTATCTGATCATGTATGATCTTTTGTGAATCTGTGTTATTCCTCTTGCTTTAACCAAGTAAATAAATTTTTCTCCTTCCTCTAATTTAGCAATCCAATTCCTTCATTTCGCCTTTGTAGTCCAGTCGTCTGGGAATATTATTATACCTTCTACTTTTCAATGCTGTTCACTTGTGTATGAAGGCTTTGTTCGAGTTTTTATGTTTCATCCAGTGTAGCCTCCTTAGGATATCTGTAATATGTCGTCTTCTGGGTCCAAACTAATTGTTAATGAATCCGATGCAAATTGCCACTCTTCTGACAGGAGTAAAGATGAGAGAGTAAATAGGAAAGATACTAAGTGGACTGAATACGAAAATATTGGAAGGAAGTAAAAGGATGCTTGATTTACCTGGTGCAGTATGTTCCTCTTTTTTCCAGAAAATCAAAAACTTCAATAATTTCAAAAAATAAAATAAATAAATACACACCCGATTGAAGCACAAATTCACGCTTGACGAAATATCACCGGATACTTTTTTCTGAAGTGGTTTAGTACAGTTAAGTTACGTACGGTTAGTTTAGTACGGTTAAGTACAGCTCTTAATTTGGAGTGGTTTAAAAACTGTAGGTAGTACAAGAGGGGAAGGGATCGTGACGTAAATGCCAACAGACCAGATCCATATGCAACCAAAGAGTTTATTATCCTAAACGAATTAATAAATATATTTAATGTATATGAGGATTCTGGGTTCAATGAAACCCGGTGAGGTCACAATTCAAATCTGTGATTTATTCGAACCGGGAGAGGGGAAGATTTGTGACGTGCTTCACTACAGTTATCGGGCTCCACAGCCTGTTGTAGCTAAACAAAAATAATACTTGCCACTATACTTTATAGAAAAATATTATTTTACCTATGTTTGTATGTGTATTTTCTATGAACACAATTACTGGATTATATTCAATTTTTTTTTTGTTTTCAACATTTTTATTGTGAAGTTGCGTTTTTTTCTGAACAAAGTTCTGTGAAATTTAAAACAAGATTTATTTTTTTATTTATTAAACGCCCTGATGGGCTTTTACAAAATATACAAAATGTAAATTTAAAAAAATTAATTAATCAATTACAAAACCATACAGAAAAATCAAATCCACAAAAAATTATATCCCGGTAGCAGAAAAATATTTTTTCATGTATTTGATTTTTCTGTATGTCTTTCTAATTAACAATTACTGGATTTCGTCCACAGAGGGATAATCCCTACTTAAGATAAATCAAAGTTTTACAGAGACGAAATAATTTATATGTAAAACAAGTATGAAGGTCCTTGTATGGTGGCCACAGGGCCTATAACCTGAATCAGCTGGCTTAAGTGATCACTTTACAGATAATGAACATAAGTAATACATTTAAAAATTTGATAACATATCGATGTTCTTAAGGTAGAATGTTGTATTGTGTAAAGTGGTCGCTTAAGCCAACTAATGCAGGTCATAAGCCACGCGGCCATCCTATAAAGAATTCAACACATATTTTCCATATAAACAGCTTCGTCTCTGTGAGACTTCCGAGATAAATACCTAAACTAATAAATTTTCTTTTATTTCTCGATTTGATTGCGAAAGCCGCGCGAAGGCCACGCGCGGCTTTAGCAAAATATTTTAGCGCTCAAACACAAGAGATCCGGTTCGTCTCAAAAAGGTTGGACAATGTGTTTTGCCTGAGGTCACATTCAAAATTTTTAATAAAAATTCCTGAACCCGCGCGCACTTCTCCTGAAAAACGTTTCTTACGTTTCCACGTCCGCGAGTAATTATGAAGCTTATTACAAATTTAGGGGATGAAAAAATAATGAGATTTAGCAGAGAATTTTTTTTAAAATTAAGATTATTAATACAATTTTATATTTTAAATAGCTGTAACCCGGCAAAAATGACGAAACATTGGTTCACATCTTTTCTAAGCCCTAGTATATATTTAAAGAATCTTTTCAGCATGTAATGAACCAGGTAGATAGTAGGGTCCTCTTAACGTATTAAAGTGGAATTATGTATTAATAATTTATTTAAAATGTCGATGCTTACTCGTCGCGAGTTGATATTTAATTTTAGCTATTATATTCAATTGATTTGCCAACTCCTGGCCGCGGCTAACAATGTGATGAATCCAAGTGGGGTGACCCGTCAAAAATACGTCGTGAAAAATAATATTTAATAATATAAATTTCATTGCAATGATTAAAGTCATTTGCCGTATGATGTTAGCGAAAATAGTTGTATGGCGCGGGTGGCAACGGCTGAGGTCGACAGATACGCTGTAACTATAAAAGGATCGCGGAATAAAATATTATACCTTCTTGAAATATTATAATAATGTATTCTATACAATATTAATACTCTGCCTGTGCTAACTATACATTTAACTAAAATATATATTATTAACTGGAAATAATTATTCTGTGAAAATTGCGCTTTTGAATGCAAAATTAACTAAAAATATTAACTAAAATATTTCTAACATCTTGGGTTCGCATACTATATTGAAAATACCTAATGCCCTTTGCATTTACTAAGTATATTACCTAAATAGCCACAGCTATACCATCCTGTCCGTCAGGGACTAAACATAAAACATAGTTATATTTCTAAAAGTGCTACCTCTTACGCGACAAAAATACCTATTGCAGTCGGGCTATGAATATGAACTATTTCCGCCTCATAATGGCGCCTGGAACCAATACTAAAAACCTCACTAGAAATAATAAATGCGACTAAATCTCGATAAATACAATATATACTATTCGTAATACGTCGTTGAATTGGCACATGATTCGTCTAATGGATGAGGGACCCCGTTGTGTATCGTAATAACTTCAAATTCTTTTATAGGAGCAGTGTGGAAACAATTGCATAATATTACGTAATAAAATCATCTAACGAACCTAATAATCTATACTTTTATGTTACAATAAAATACGTTCACCAGAAGAATTCGTGTATTAGAAATAAAACATATCCGTTTGGAAACAACCCAATAAAATCGTTCGAACGGCGCAAAGGGAAAAATTCACACATATTAAATAACATTGAAATTAATAATCATAAACACTTTGTATTAGCAAATTCTTACCTTGAATGGTTTCGTCTTAGACGTGCATGAACCTGTTCATATTAATTCCGTGAGAAAATAATACATATATTTGCTATTTACGAAATACGACATTTTTGAAGCGGAACTTCTTTATAAATAAGTAGATAAGGTCTCGGGGATGGTTTGTTCGAAAGGATTCTACAACAGCCCGTGAGTTTATATGAAATAATAGTTTCTTTGAATGCTAAATTTTGGTTTTTTAAACCCTCAGCATCTCTGCTGAGAGGGGTAGAGGCCCCGCGCCCGCCTAAACCCGGTAGCCGACTTCCTAAGTGACTAAACGGCCCCCCTTGTTCCTCCGGAACTTACTGCATCCCGAGACTCTATCTCTTCTTTACGAGATGTGATCCCGTGACGCCCTTCTTTTAGGCTTATAATTGAGAAGGCCGTACTCTTTTGGTACGAGTTTCTGATGATGTGTGTTGTCTTGAGGCGCCTTTCTTTTAGGCCGGTGTTTGAAGAATCATGTACTCTTTTGGTACGAATTGATGACGACATTAGCCTCCTTTGCGGGCATAGTCAGCGATGTTACAAATTATTGTGCAATCTCATTATGCCTTTTCAGAGCGGCGTCCCACGATTCTGCATCTTGCAACATTTACTTTGGACAAATGTTAGAGTGTTAGTAACATATTTATAATATCCCAGCTATTCCATATGAGTGAATGATTTTTATATTTATTCTGGCCCTGTCTTTCTTACAGAGGACGAAATAGAAGTTAACGTTTTCTATCAAGGTTTTACAGCATTCAAGCATGGAAATCCTTCCAAAGACATAGGGAACCTTTTTGTTGGTTTAAGTAGTTTGCGCCAGATGAGGTTAGGTGGTCGGTTTATTGACGACCCCGAGCAACAAGGAGGACCCCGCCTTTAAGGGGCCCTGCAGGGGCTTGTGCGGGTTCCACGCCCAAGTGCCGGCAATCATCCACCCCTCAGCCAGCTAGGCTAACACAAACCAGATATCCCCAATCTTTAGTTAGACTTCCCCATTCTGTCCTTTACTCGTCATTCTGAAGCTACTTGTTAAGCTAGATGTACCGAGGTACTCAAATCATAAAGAGTTAACTGAAGACCGGATTGCGCAATACTTATGCAATACAGTAATTATTATAATGCTACTAAGTAATTCATATAGAAATCCGTGTATTCAAATTTTAGCATAAACGGTATGAAATTCGCTTTGCATAAAAATACACCCGTTTGGAACGGAATTCTTGTACGATTTGAACCAATATCACACAAGCAATCGTGATATTTAATTACACATAATTATTCCGAACTCAAATATTCCCAAAATAAATACATTTCGATAGTGAAAATAATTAACCGTAATAGATAATATGAATATGATCCTTAGCTGTTACTCTTTGTGGCGGAATCCTCCTTCTGGTGCTGCGGGATGGTGGAATCTCTATACTTCGCCGCTGCAAGACCCGCTTTCTCTCAAGCTGGCAGCTCCTTTGCTCGCAACTGATGATCTGGAACTCGGGGCTCCGTCGGTAGTCTGTTGGGCAGCGCTCCCGCTCGCAAGTCTGGTCTCGAACTGAAGGGGGGCTCCGTCGGTAGTCTGTTGGGCAGCGCTCCCGCTCGCAAGTCTGGTCTCGAACTGAAGGGGCTGAGTACATCGCGTTCGCTCCTTTTATACTCTCGATTGCACCATATCTTCGAAATCCACGCTAGTGCAGTGACTCATCCTATGAGCGATGACCTCACCGCCGGCGCTCGCCATTGGCCGGATTCAGTCATCAGGACGGTCGCCTCCGGCTCAACCCGTCGAAGGCAAAGCGCGCCTGTGATTGGTCCGTTTCGTTAAGATAATGGTAAAGCACTCGCTACACGCGAGACTTGCTGTTCCTATTCATAAATAATAAAGGCTCGTTCGCACCTACTCACAAGATCGAGTCTATTAGGATTGGCAAACAATATTAATTTAACACAGAATTATATCTATGGTATAATAAAGATCTAAGAAATATTACTTGTATAGCTGAATATTCAATATTTTGTTAGCCTCTTGTAATACATAGAATCTTGAGAAATATATCAGGCTTTTACTTTTAAACGATTCAAACCAGAAGAAATATATTTTTGATGTCCATACTTGGCTTTTTGAATATTATTATTTTAAGATTTTCTAAATTTATTAAATCTATCTCTATGTCGACCATCACAGCTTCCCCCTTATTTAGAGAGAGGAATGATCTATCAGATCGAGCCTATCTGCTAAATAACCCAATAGGATAGTATATTTCGTGATACTTATCAAGAGTTTCTAAAATTCCTTGGAAAATTAATCGTTGTTCTTTCCTTTCTCCGCGTACTATATTTCTATTAGGGTCGAATTCCTTTTCAATGGAACCTTCTTTGCGTATTTAAAGCTACTGTAAACCATCTGCCTGTCATTCAAATGAAAAGTGTACAACTAATATAAATATAAGATTTGAAAGCAAAAGGGACTGTATCTAATTTATTCAATTGACTGAAAAGGTTCGATTCTTCATAATCGATTGAATGCCTCAGTAATCTCATCATTGTGTCTGCTAACCACTCAAGCTCCATCCTGTTATCAACACTTAAAAGGAACGCCCCTTCCCCCACTTTGTTATCCTCCTTGCTTCCCTTACAATGGTACACTCCTAGTGTTCACCACCTCGCAACTCTATACTACTTTCCCCAGCATATACCCCCCTTCCCCCAGAATATACTCCCACTAACACTCCCCACATCCCCTTCAAGCTATACAAACCAACTCAACCGAGTAAATATTAACTGTATATTTCTGTATATGAAATGCGAGCTACGATAAATCTGAAGTTCCAGAATTATGTTAACCTACGAATTAATGTACAATCTATTCATATAAACTTAACAACCAGCTTCCTAATATAAAGAGCAAACCCTTCCCCCAAACTATACACACTCTTCTATTTCTAACTCGTTTCGTCCTGTTTTAACCGAGTGAATAGTCAACCGCATATTCCTACTATGATTGCAAACCGCGACAAAATTAACTCTTGTACCCCATCTGAGCTATGAACCCTATTCATATGCGCAATACATGTCCTCTTATGTAGAAACAGCCAATTGTCCTCAATATTCCACGTATTCTGTAATGCCTGCCATAATTTATTATTGGTGTAATATGATGAAGAAGAAGAAGAAGAAGAAGAAGCCGCAAAAGTAGTGGATGACAACAGAAGAAGAAGAAAATGAATCCATTGAAAGGCATAAGATAAAGAAGAAAAGTCACAACCGAGTGTAGTAATAGATAAAGACGAAGAAGAAGAAGTCGAAAGTTATAAAATTAGAAGAAGACGCGAATGTAGTAGTAGGTAAAGGACAAAAGAAGATGAAGAAAAGACGTAGAAAAACATTCGAAAATTATAAGATAAACGGAAGAAGAAGTCATGAATGTAGTTATAGGAAAAGAAGAAGAAGAAGATGAAGAGAAGACGAAGTAAAACAGTTGATAAGTATAAGATAAACGGAAGAAGACGAAATGAATGTAGTTATAGGAAAAAAAGAAGAAGAAGAAAGTGGAGAAGCGAATAGTAAAGAAAAAATAAGAGAATAGGAAAAAGAAGAAGAAGAAAGAAGAGAGAAGAAAGAAGAAGAAAAGAAGGAGAAGAAGAAAAGAATGTAGTAAAAGGAAAAGAAGAAGAAGAAGAAAAGGTAAAGAAGAAGAGAAGACGAAGAAAAGACGTAGAAAAACAGTCGAAAAGTATAAGATAAATGGAAGAAGACGAAATGAATGTAGTAATAGAAAAAGAAGAAGAAGAAGAAAGTAGAGAAGCAGTCGAAAGATATACCATAAGACGAAAAAGTAGTTGCAAAGTATTGTAATAACTGCTATTTATAGAAGAGAAGGTATTTGAAAAGTAAAGCATAAACGGTATGTATTCAAAGAAGAAGAAGACTAGAGTGAACATAACCAATAAAAAAAACCTTCGTACCGAAGAAGAAGAAGACGCTGTTGAAGTCAATATAAATAAAAAGGGGAAAGAAAATATATATATAACCGTTAGCATATACGAATAAGAAGAAGACGAAGAAGAAGAAGAGGAAGAAAAGGATAGGAACAACCCTTCGATAATTGTAGAACGTAAAAGTATATATAACTATTATCCGTCTCAACTAACTTTCCAGCCAACCCTCAAGAGTGATATCTAAAGACGACGCATGTTTGTAGAAGAAGTGGATCCAGATGTCTAGAAAAGTTTCCCATAGCTATTCCCTACTAACCTGTCTTCCCCCAGATTTTTAAGCGTTTGTCAAATAATCAGGCGCAAATCCTCCGTATAACTGTAATATTGTTCCTCCCAAAACTTATTGCAAACCTAAAACAACTTTATTAATATGTTCCGTATTCATCATCCCCATACTTATATGTAACATAACATTATAAAATTCTAAAGTGTTCTTTTAACAACGCGAACATGTTTAGCGAAGTACACTGTTACAAATGAGAAGAGGTGAACCCTAATATCTGTACTAGCTGTAGTAGTCATCACCAACACTGATATCCACAGAAGATGTATGTGTGTAACTGAATCAAGAATTCCTAACGTATAATTCGGTTTGCTATACGACTGGAATCTATTCAAGATCCAAACGTCCAACCTTTCTACCTCAATCTAAAAGTAATGCCACGACGACGCATGAAGGTGGATGAAGCTAATGATTTCGTTATGCTACTACTATTTAATCTACTAAAAATCTATTTTCAAATTTTTTTTTTTTCAAAATGTTCCAGAAGAATTCAAAAGCTCTCCTGAAAAATTTCTTTTTTATTTTATTTTATCACTATTCAAAAGGATTTCTACATACACCCAATGTATAGTAAAAACAATAAATGCTTTATCAATCATAGCGTTACGACTTCTCAAAACTTGAAGAAACTCACATATCGTTAATTCCGGATTTACTTTTGTATTATTTCCAAGAAGATTGCGCCCAAAACCAAAACAACCCCAATATAGATACGTACGAAATTTGAAGTAGTAAGATGTAACCATTTAACAATTATCAACCCTGTATGTGAACCTTATGATCATTAAAGAAGCCAACTGTCCTTCTACCATATCTCATCTCTGTAGTCAAATAAGCTGTTGTT